>WUQG02087705.1:0-26522 GCA_011317285.2 Androctonus mauritanicus | reverse complement strand
GTCGACGCGCAACAGGAAATTGTTACGCGACGGAGTTACGTTACGATATTTTGTTGCATGTGTGGACCCACCTTTAGGTTAGAATTCGTTGTTGTTCTTATATGGCACTGGCTGCATTCATACTCGAAAGATAATTCGGAATTAATGACTATACTTCCACAAGAAGGCTATCTTATGGAGAGATAGTCACCAAGTAATATTATCTATTGGCCATTTTAAACTGAGGAAGTTGATAGCCCTTTCCAACCATAGCGATTACTCTAGATTTACCACCATAATTTCGATGTTTTTTTAAAAATAAAAAAATATCTCGGAAAATTTTAATATTTTTATTTCTAATAGTTAAATTACAATGCCCATGGTTCTTTTTTCTTGATAAAATAGATTTTAAACAAACAGAATCTTGGAACAAATACGGCAGAGCCTTCAAAATTAAATAAAAGATGTCCTCGATTAACATTATTTTAATTTCGAAACTAATTAAATGATTTATATTAATCAAAGATTTATGTAAAAGTTACAATCGTTGGAAATTAAACAAAAAAAAAAAAAAAATCTATATCTTTGAAACTATGGGCAATACATCAGTATTGGATAACTGCATTAATTTGAATATTAATTTGATCAATATTGGAACTGCATTAATTTGAACATTTCAATCGGATTAAAAAAAAAAAAAAAGTGGTAATATAATCACTTTTATTGTCTGGTCCTCTAGATCTAAGTTAAATTTTAACATTTTTCTGAGCTCTGATATAAGTTTCCACATTTCATTAGCAGTGAGATATTTATTGAATATTCTCTCAGGTTCAACTTTTTCGTTATATAATTGACAAGACTTTATTAATGAGAATCATTGATTTATTGTGCACTTAATGTAAAGCTTGTCATGTAGAAATTTATTTGTTTTAATATTAAGTGGCACCGCGACAATGTTTTCATTAGTAACCATGGCTATACTTCAATTTAATAATTGTTTTTCTGCTATATCAGCAGAGATTTTAACCTGATCGAGGACTATATGCACTGCATTCTCAATATTGAAATTTGAGAGCGGTCTGATCGTTTCGGAAAGAGATTATCCATTATGTTGTCCAGTATATACGGAGATATTTGTCTGATTTGCTTCTTCAAACCTTATTGGGCAATGGCTCTCATATATGGTTTCCAACCCTTGTTCATTTGTGATTGCCAAGATAAGAAATTCATTATTTTTGGAAATAAATTGAAAAATATATATACACATTTTATCGAAATAACTTTATGGGGACAATTCGTTCTATGTGTTTGGCATATAACGCCCGGTTTGCATCAGTACGCCATTTGTATCGGAGTTATCCACGTGGCCAAAAAATCCATGATAATTAAAACCGCTATAACGATTTTTATTTTTTATGTGGCTTCCATTTTCAGTTTCTTTAAAAGGATAAAAGTCGACTTGAGCAATTTAAGAATCGAAAATTATTTTGATAAAAAAACTGTACCGGACAGTTACAACTTTAATAGAAATGTATCTTTGTTGGCTTCCTTAACGATTGTCGTGGTTAACTTTTGTTATCAAATTCTGATCATGTTTCGTCTCTATCCGATTTTGAAAAAAGAAGAAAAGTTTTCTGGAGAAGCTCTTTTCTGTTGTATGGAACTAGGTTTTGTGGCCAAATATATTTTTGGTATTTATGGTAATTTTTTATTGATGGCAGCCATATTAATTTGGGTTGGTGGAAAAGTATACAAGCAAGTATTACAAGACGTGTCTTTGATAAGAAGGGACGAGGCGAATCTAGAATCCAAACTGGAAAAAATTATGATGCAACACGAAAACTTATGGGCTGTTATAGAACAGATCAACAATAAACTCGCCTATCCTCTGGTTGCGTCTCACCTTATCATCACTTATACCACTAGCCTTTCCTATTATGTTTATTTGTTCGTGGATATGAGAGAAGAATTTAAATACGCTGCCTTAGGATTGAGCATTCTTTTTACTTTCATCTGTATCATCTATGGCTGCTTATTTTGCTGTTTTTCATTTAATGTACCCTTCTCGATATAACACAATTAATTTATACATAACACAGTTAATTTTTTAGAAAAAATTATTTATTTATTTCCTTCTAGATGGTGAATGGTTTTCAAGATATTCGGCAGTTTGCAGAGTGTCATCTAATGCTGGAAAAGAAATTGAAAGTATGTATATTGATTAATTTGATTAAATTACCATAAATTAAAATGGGAATTAAATAATTATCACTCGATCAGATTTTAGATTTCATGAAAAGGTTTGGGAAAATTTCATTGAGTCTTTCTATGGGTGGATTCTTTTATGTAAACAAGAAATTCCCCATTAAGGTAAAATATCAAACATAAAACTATTTAAATATATTTTTCTCACGGAAATTTATTTCATGAAAGTATTATTAATTTTTGCAGATTGTCAGCACTTTACATTCTGTGTTTTCGTGGCTCTTAAAATTAAGAAATGTTTCGCGTCAGAAGAAAAACTGTGAAGAAATCTTTCTTGGTAATCGAACCGATCTGTTTTAGTATTCGAAAGTTTCACCAAAATTTCTTAATCACATTCATAAAATAATTATACATACATAGATCGATAGCAATGTTTGACTAGTTAATATCATTAATTTACTTGAATAAAATATGCTAAAAATTATTATTTTTTAACTAAGCTACACAATACTTTCTCATAGAGCATCCAGAAAATTTGTTTTTATAAATATCGATTTTTCTGGCTTTTATGTCTGATATTTAAAATACATATAAATATTTAATGTTTAGTGTATAATTAATTAATTTAATAGATAAAAATCTATCAGTTAAAAAATGAAATAGTCAAACAAAGAATTTGATTGATCCCGTTATCTTCTTATAAAATTTCTACGAAAGTTGTTTGCATTAAAAAAAAATATTTTCCACAGTTTTAATTATAATAGATAACACATGAAGTTTTTAAAAAATTTGTTTGGAATTTCCGCATTTAGATTTTATTTAAGACTTAATCCATTCTGTCATAAAACAATAAAAACTACAACATTTGTCGAGACTTCTAACATTCTCTATGGACATTAATCGAAGCTGTTAAGAGAGATAGATTGATTTTAGAAAACTTAAAAATTTATGTAAAATACAGTTTTATAAATAAATTTAAGTTCTTTTATTATTTGTTTCGCCTCATTGAACTATAATATTACGTCAAAATTCAATAACGCAGCGATAAAATAAAAATATAGTAGATGGTATTAATACAGATAACTTTCACATTTTGACTAAAAATAAACTTGGCTAATGTTATCACATTAGCCAAGTTTATTTTGGCTCACATTATAATACAGACTATCGAATTTGATAAGCATTCAACAATAGTTATTGGGATATGAAAAGATGCGTACACACATATGAACAGGAAGTATTCCAAGGTAAGTATAACGTTTCCATTACACGTGTATTCAAACGCTGATATTCAATCGGTGAGGCTGTTCTGCTGGTAAAAGTATTTTTAAATACTTCCCTACCAATTGTTAAATAGTACATTAATAAGTATGTAAACAATAAAAATAATTACCTAATATTAAATTTTATTATTAACTCATAATATTGTACTGGCAACTAAACTGTATTGTTACGATTTATGTACCAGCGGGCTAGCCATAACCTCTGTTTAATTAGTGGTTTCTCTTGTGACTACTGAAGTTTTTTGAATTTCAGTTTCATTGTTAATCCATTTAGTAAGAGTATTATTTAGTAGGCTACCTCATACCCATGATTGGTCGATGATGTGGGTCTGTGGTCGATGGATCAGCATCGGCCACAGCACTGGACGCATTCAATGTCACTGGCGCCGTGAATTGCCGCCTATCACCTTGACAGGTGTCTCTCTCTATTTCAAAGAGTTCTTTCGCGCACTTAATCGTCTTGGCCAATCAGCTAACCTTTCGCTTGTCCCGCTATAGCGTCTTTGCTCGCATCCCGAAAGTGTTAGCTTTTTTACGCTTAAATGCCATTGGAGGCCTAAGCTGATCGAAATTTGCTGTATCAAGGGCTGAGTGTTTTTATCTTGATTTTTATCATGTCGTTCAAGGTCAGTAATCTATTTTGGCTCTCTTCGGAAGTCAAAATTAGCGCCCCTTTCTTTTATATATCATAACATTCTTTTTTTGTTAACAGATGTCGCCACTTTCCACTCAGAAAGAGTTCTTAGTGGCGACCCAAACTAGCCCTATTATCATTTGCCCATCTCTGCGGATTTTCGCAATCAGCCAGATGATGGAGGACGGGGATCGACGGGCCGAGCCCAGACCTTGTAACAAATATGTCCGAGGGAAGGTATGATCTGAAAATTGAGCCTGGATCGTCCAGAGTGGAGAACTGAAGCGCTTTCACGTGATCAATCAATCGGTCGATTATCATAATACTTCCTAAAAATTCGTAACTATAAAAGTCAACCAAATGGCCACAAGCTTACTATCTTGGAGAATCCGGATCCCACGTCTCTTGTTTTCAGGAAGGATGATGAACCCGTCCTTCAACCTTCCGGTTGATCCCATTATGAATGATGCGCTATAAAAGCGGCCGCGACCACATATCAATGTGCGATTCCTGACCTTGGCTGCATGGAACGCTTTGGCTTTCCACTCTGAAGAACGGGTTTGTTTCTGAAGTCCCTCTTTGGAAAATTCATTCATGGGATCGAGGCCCGACTCATTGATCCCCGTCTTCCACCACCCGGCTGATTCTTCCTCAGAGGTGGGCAGTGTGTGGCAGGAATTGTTGGTCCCGCCACTTAGTAGACTTACTCTACCTAAAGTGGTTTTATCTGTTAACAGAAAAAGTTTGGGGCCGAAAAAATAATTTTTTTTTATTACTATTATTTTTGATAGAGAAAAATAAAAATTATATATGATTAAAGCGATGACTTTTTATAAATTTGGTATAAAAGTACATGGCGAAAGGTCTACATTTGTACTTGCCATCGATTATATTTTCATTTACTTACACTTCATCTATAAATAGTATTAGAGAGGTATTATAACTATCATAAACATGGAACTTGGAGAAACATACAAATCAGGAAATGTACATTTTTTTAAAATACTATTATAATAAATTAAACCTTTATTTTTTGGCCCTTAAAAATTTATAATCATCAAAATATCGAGTAAAACTTTACGCGAGTTTGATGAGTTTCAATTTTGCAAAACCGTACATTTTGTTCTGTATTTCGGGGTAAAAGTTATAACTACTTTTATGCAATACATAATTAATATTTAGATTCTTAAGTTAAAGATATGCTGATGTTTAAAACTATCTTATAATTCTTTTATAAATAACTAAAAAGTAAGGAAAGAAAATGTAATAATAACCTTTAATAATGCAATATTATGTGCTTTTTTCACTAAAAATTTCTTCAATTATGTGTTCTAAATTCATTTTATCACATCTTTCGTGTTCAGTAACAATTCATGCTAAACTGACTAGCCTTCCTGATCACGCTTGATCATAGATAATTTTTTCATAATTTGGATTTTGAGAACGATATGGCGATATCGGAATTGTGATTAGCATTTTCACCGCTTACACAAATTGGAAAATATCGACTCCAAATTATTTGAATGTAGTTTAGTGTACTTAAACTACTGTAATAACTATTCTGTTTGAAGGCGAATTTAAAAATTATATTTGAGCCGGTTCATAAATTGTATTCCTCAGTAAGTTAAAATAATATATTTTTAAAGGTTATTACTGTTGCCGATAATTGCGTGTAACAATTACTAGTTAATAGAAACATGCGCCTTTTGGCGGTGCTTATCTGGCTTATCGCCTTTGGCCGGCCCTGCTCACTTTACTCAATGTTCTAACGTCTATAAAACATTCAGCACTTATCTATCGTTTGAAAAATGCGAATGGGGTTTTGTCATGCTATGTCTGCCACTCGAAATTAGTATTTGTCAGCTACATCATGTACTTTCCTGAATAGAGCAGAACTTGACAAACGATTATATGGCCAGTTTATGTAATGGTTTCCGTCTTATCTCGACGTTTTCTAGTTCCTGTAGAAAGTCCCGATACTTTCGCATCTTTGGAGTGAGTTGACGTATTCCTTCCCGCCAAATCTTTCTCGCATTTAAATATTTGTTATCCATCCATCCTTGAAAGGCTGCAACACGCAAATGATTTAGCGAGAAAAAATTTATCTTACTGTATGATGGCTAGACCTCTGATTCGGCGCGCCGCGTGCCGTTTGTTGTCGCGCCAACGACTTTAATTTTATGATTTTCGTATACCCCGTTTTCGTGTAACGCTTCAATGAATGTTATATATAACATCCATCGAGGCATCTCTAAGCCATATATGTTATATATTGCTTAGAGTTAGTAGTGCCAGAAGAGTTTATTTTTCTGAGCAGTCGAGAATCTGCGCCAAGTAATGAGAATGAGTAAGTGAAAAATAATTACTAATTAAATATTCCAGATATAAATGATTTTTTTGTTATTTTTTATGGCAAAATTCGCATTATCCCAATTACAATATTAGATAATTTCAAAATACAAAAAAGTAAACATTCTTTTTAAATTTTACAGTCACAAAGAAATTCTTGGTGTCAAAATGCTGTTATAAATCTATGTTTATTTATTCATCCGAAAAATATAATTTAAAATCTGTTACGTATAAATATTCTAAATTTTTACTATATTTTTCCCCCCCGAAATAAGTCCGTAATTAATTCATATAATTTTATATAACATCTTGTCTACATTATTATAAATGAGCCAAGTAAGGATTTTTTCCAGTATAGAGAATTCATAAAAAATGATTCTATTAATTTTAATAATTACCAGTCAACCAGGTGAAAGTTCTTTTCAATATGATGACTGGATTATATCCATATTTATACAGGGTGTCTCAAAACGTCGTTGCTAAACATAACATACTAGTCTGTCATACCATGACAAACAAGATTTACATAGGAACTTATGTCCGAAAATGCGAACGGCGACCGCTAGAGGGCGATGTTCGCAGGCCTATGGGAAAGTGGGAAGCATGATCATTTCAGGCGAGGACGTTGCAGGAGAAGGATGAATCAGTTTACTAACTCATCCTTCTTCTGCAACGTCCTCGCCTGAAATGATCATGCTTCCCACTCTCCCATAGGCCTACGAACATCGGCTTCTAGCGGTCGCAGTTCACATTTTTGGACACAAGTTCCTATGTAAATCTTGTTTGTCATGGTATGACAGACCAGCGTCTTATGTTTGGCAACGACCTTTTGAGACACTCTGTATAGTTATATAATTTTAGCATTATTAGATTTCAGAATATTTGCTGTTTTAACTTACAATATTTGATAATCCATAATATGCATTAATACAAAACTTGCCACGTTTAGATGTCTATCCAAGCTTCTGGCTGTCTTATTTTAGTAATGACTGTAAGTACCGAACTAGTAAATGTCTGGTAAAAAAGATAAAGAAATTATTTATACAAGAGTTCTCTTAAAATTTCGTAATGGTGATAGCGGGTAACTGATCGAAAAATCTCTGGCAGACATTCAACCAAACTGTAATAATCTCTAGCTGATTATGCAGAAGAACGTTTTCTATCTTTTTCTCCTTCTTAACTCCTGAAAATTTAAATATAAAATGTTTTTATTTTTCTAAAAATTTTCGTCCAAACTTTTTATCGAAATCGTAAATAATTTAAGAATTAATTCATAAAATTTCGGTCCTTAAAGTGGACATAAATATTTTATCACTTTTCATGGCCCAACTATCACTAGTTGAAAATTCACGCTGTCTTTTTAATCTGCTATTTTTTGTAAAGTTTTTCAGAATTTCATGTGGAATACGCCAGTTAAATTTGTTTCTTATTATAGAATAAATACTGCGTAACAACAGTTACTTTCTGTATATTGATAGATCGACTTAAAATATGTTTAACCTGTAAAATTGGACATTTCATCGACTAGTTTAAAGCCTGGCGCGTTACGGTACAGTATATTGCGATCTATTATAAACTTGCCAATATAATACAAATATAAGTGAAATTTTTACCTCTGAAAAATATTAAGGATTTCTTGATTTCCAGATCGAAATTTTTTTCTAATAAAATTTCTCTAAATTGTCTACATAACATCAAAATCTGAATAAGCAAATATTGGAGTTGAGCGCTTTGGCATTGGTACGGGTTGAAGTAACAATTTCTTAGTTTGATAGTATCGTGAACGTAGAAAGAGTCTTCTACTATTTTCAAAATGGCTCCTCTTTCTTCGAATTTCTTCAGAATTACATCCTATAATTGAATGATTATTACTCTTTAATATTTCCAGTAATTTATCCCGTCATTACCTTAATGTTTTCGGAATCGCTGATGTATCCTCTCATCCATCTTTGAAATTCTTCTCTATAATCACGAAACATCCATTGAAAATTTTTTATCTCGACCAACGCGTCGAGATTTATTTGCCCCTTAAAACAGAAAGAAATTAACCAATGGGTGGGAAAATAGTAGAATAAATGAAAGAGTTTACTATCACTGTTGGTGTTTTAGATAGATTCTGTTCGACATCTTTCATGTACCATCCATCCGCGTGTCTTCCGAATCTGATGGGTTTGAGTCCTTTTATAATGCATCTATTCATCAGACAGAAATCGCATCGATTCCTCCTATAAAAATAGCACGAACATTCTTCCTTAAATGGGCATCTGTATTCTTCTCTATCTCGAATGCTGATCAAGAAAAATCTTAAGCAACTCCTGCAAGCATCGTTCCCATAATACCGGCTCCATGATGGTCCCTCACATACGCTGCATTTCAGATTTATTAAAGAACCTGAAAAAATTTCCGTATTAATATCGGAAAAGAATCACCAGCCAAATGCTTAAAATTATGCGGTAAATAACAGTATTTTGTTATTTAACGTATTTAGTTCAGCATAAAGTAAGTAAAGAATGATTATTTATCATGCTAACAATAATCATAGTTTATGATAAATATTTTTCGAAATGAAGATAAAAATTCGATTAAACAGATATGAAATTTATGGAAAATATCCTAAAGGGATTTTCGTCAGTCTCTATATTCTAAATGATTTTAATATGCCTTAATTACTCTTCATCCCTTATTCGTAATGTCAGAATTCGTAAATACCATAGATCATTTAGAATACAACAAGTAAAGCTTTCAATAATTATTAAAGTAATTTATAATTTTTGCGGATTTTTTTTCGTATTTATGGAGAATATAATGGTGAAATATATACTTTGATTTTATTATTAGTTTCTCTTATCGAGTATACTCGTATACTCGATAATCTGACTCGATCTCATACTCGATAATCGAGAGATACTCTTATACTCGTATTCTCTTATACTGGGAAAAATGAGAAATTTTTTTTCTTTATTTTTGGTAAAGATATTTTGATTTGATTAAAAAATAGCTGAATAACGCTATTAATTCGAATCAAAACTCAGGATAAATATTCTCTACCAATATGGAGGATATTTATTCAGCATTTTGACCCAAACGTAGATTTTTATTCAATGCTTTTGAATATATTCATAAACCTGGTTTCAGGAAGTATTATTTAAGATATTTTCAAACTTATGTAGTTAACTTCGAAAGTATCAGCTTTGGAATAATGTAGTTTTAATAAAAATTTTGAAAAATAATCAAAAATTTAATTTAGAGCCGTTATTGAATTTTTTCATATCTTAAAAAAAAAAAACTATTATTTTGTACAAAAGAATTTCACTCTAGGTAATTAATCCATAATATTCCAAAACTATAGTTTGTTTATTAAATATATAGAATATACAAGAAATACAATTTTATAATATTTTTATAATTTTCAGATTTTATAAAATCCAGACGAACCTCGATATTAAACCGTTGGAGGCTTTGAGGCTCGATACACAATTATATTTTTACCATAAAAATGTATACAACACTATAAGATTAGATATAATAAAGTCTATCATCTTTAATATAAATTTTAAAACATAGTATTTCAGTTTTTTAATAACTATTTTGGCAGCTAACTTTTCTTGTGAGATATGACAAAGTACCTACAATAATGCAAAAATTAACAAAGAACAACCAGAAAAACTGAAATATTTCAACTGAAACTAGTAATAAATACCAGTTTTTATATTTTAAACAGTAGGTCTTATAAGTTACATATAGAGATTTTTATATGGCATTTAACAGACGTTATGGATAGAACTAATTCTCACCTGTATTGGGTTTCTGTTCTTCAATTTGTTCTGTTGTAGACATATAAAATTCTCAAAATTTAAACAATCTACAGCTATATACTTTAACTAAGTGTATATCGAACAACTATCAGAAAAAATTCACTGTTGTGATAGATCGTTGATTTATTCGCTGACTCATCGGCCGAGAATTGCTTAATGGTTAAAATTTCTCACTGAAATAATCGAAATGGATTTGAAAATACTTTTGTTCTGTTTATAGTTGAAATTTGCACAATACTTTCTAAAATTGCACAAAACCTTTACAAATATATATATATATATTCAGACGGTTACCATGTTGATGCCAAATTTTGCTGTTGACAAAGAGAGACATCGAGTGAGATTTACTTCAGTCACAAAAAAAGGAAAGAAAAAAAATCCCAATTAAAGGAATTAAGCATAAAATAACAAATATAAAAATAATCTAAAATTTAATAAGATTAAAATTGTTCATTATTGAGACAAATGTGTTTACTAATGCTAACGATTCATTATTTTTTACCAAAATAATGAATCGTTACTTACAGAATGAAAAGTAGAATCATCAAATTATCATTTTATTGTTGGGTAAGTTTATCTATACGCTATTATAATTTTGAATTTATTGTGTGGAAACTACATTTAAAAAATAAATATGATTAACTTAACTACAGTATAGTTGACTACAGTATACGTTATAATTAAATTATCACAAGCATCTAACTTTAACGTGTTCTGGAATGCCGAAATTATCTTAACAAAAACTTATGTTTTTAATTCGCTTGAAAAGAAAATAAAAGAATGAATCGTATAATTATTTTAATATTTTTATTTATTTCTTGTACTAGTTTTTCAGAAGTGCGCTTTCTAAGATTGCGTATGATTTATAATATCCATTCTCCATCGAATACAATTCTGTCGAGTGAGAAAATGCTGATACCATAAAGGAAAAGATTGTATCGAAGAGTTGTAAAGATCATTCTATGGTGAATGAGAATTGTTTTAAGAATATCTATTATATTATATGAATAAATAAATATTAAAGAATATCCCAGAAATTGAGAAAATGTACGGTGTAAAGATACTCGAACAGTTTTGCGTTTCTTTACCACTTTCTTTCTCCATTACTGCAGTATAATCTCGTAAGGTAAAAGGGTGCTTAGAGCATTTCAAAAGCAATATCGATCGTATTTTTTCCATCCACCTGTATTTTTTCCGAAAATTCCTAGTCTTCGACCCATTACTTCCTTGGACAAATTAGGAAATCGTGCATAAAGGCGCTTTCTCTTCGAGTAGTTGAGAATAAACGTCGGGAACGGTACAACTTAATTAGCTGGTGATCCCACCATAATAACGTGAATATGGTACTTTTCGTAAGAGCACTAGCGTGACCAGTTCTCTTTGGTACTTTAAGATATTTCTGTACTGTTTTGATACAAGGCATCTTCGCAGTTCTTTCTTTGATAAGAAACATTTCTGAGCTTCAAAAGTCCGGAAAATACTGTATGGAGAGAACTAGCCATCTGTAAAACATATTTCAAATTAATTATTGACTTTTCGTGTTAAAAAGAAAATGAAATTTATTCGTAATTACTCTAATGGGGAATCTCTTGGTAACGTAGAAGAAACCTCCGAGAGTTAATCTTAATGAAATTTTCCCAAATCTTTTCATAAAATTTAAGACCTGTTCGGAAAAAAAAACAGTATGGCAATTAAGAAAACACAAATATATTATAATCAGTTTAATTAATAAGTTTCTTAATCATATTACTAAAAATAATAATTTAATTGATTATAATCAAATAAAAAAAAATCGATCAGGTAAATGATCAGCGGATTTAAAGCTTTGCCAACGCGTTTTGAGTTGATCTAAGTTTCGAATGTAATCGATTAAATCAATAATTGCCTGCGCTATTAATCATAAAGAATGCGTTAACCGATTAAGATTTCAAGATCCGCGTTACAGATTGAAACAATAGCGCGAGTAGACTTTACTGATGGGACCGAGAGTAACTGAATCTCATTAATCACAGTTAATGGGAGTAGTTTCTATCGATTAAAGAACCATTGGATCCCATTAATCCAACTAACAAGGAGAGGACCAAACGTTGGTCCCACCGATTTTCTTCAAAGTTGGCGTATTAGTAGATAATTATAGGAACAATAAAATCTTAAAGCAGTAAAGTGCACCTCTCAAGCATTCGAACAAAAATGGCATTTAAAGTTTTCGTAACAACTTATATATCAATAATTTTGATGTTAGCAGTATAATTTGCAATAGCGTAATGCGTATTGCACATGATTATACACCAATTAGATGGTAGTTTAAGGCTCCATACGACTGTATTATTTATGTTTACTGTTTTATTTTTTATATTAATATATAAATTGTTTAATATTTATTTTATATATAAAATATTATTATATTATTTACCGTCAATTTTTGGCATATTTTATTTTTTGAAAACAGATGACACCTGTTTCCATTCAGGAAGAACACTATGTGGCGGGCCGAAACAAGCCCTTCCACAGGTTGCCCACCCCGGCCAAGAGCTCAACCGAATGGTGGGGAACAGGATGGACCACCGGGCCCGGACCTCATGATAAATATTTTCAAGGGGTGGACACGAAATTCTGATCCGAGTCCTCCAGAGTGGAAAGCTGAAGCGTTTCCAAGCAGCCTTTCCAAGACCGACAATTCCTTGCATATTGTGGAACCTCAGGAAGGTATATCGGTCTCTACAATATATACAGAGTGATTTACAACAAGTATAAAAAATTTTAAGGTGAGATTAAGAACGTCATTAGGAGACTACTCGAAAAGTTTTTATTAATTATAAAAATGGAGCAAAATCATAATATTTCAGCTTCAACAGAAGAATTCCTTGAAGATCCATAATGATCTTCAAGGATCTTCTTCATAGTGAACTAGCGAAATAATAAATAAATAAATAAATACTCGAGTTTCAAACCGCGATTCAACTAGCGTACCGTACTCTCCCTAGTAGAACCTATTGATTCGAATAACGAATTGGTACCGTAAATCGATATGCAATAGTGAAGATTGTATTGCTTGAAATCCAAATCGATACTATTTCGCGTCACAGTAAACATCAAATTCGAAAATACATACTTTTAACTTCTGTTCCAATTTTTGATCAGAATTTGCAAATCTTCGTAGGTCTTGAAACGAATTGTGCATCTGGAATGTTAAACATAACTTAGAGGAATAAGCTGACAGAGCAATGGCCATTGATACTTACCACAAATGTAAAGGAGCATAGAAGGAAGCCGTAAAATATGCAACCGATGGTAGTAAATACCATCAGTCCTAGCGTGATGTAACGAATTTGAACATTCATGTTTAGAAACAGAAACATATAATAACAAAAACTGGTTCCTGCTGTAGCTAAGATATAAGAAACTACCAAGGGATAATTGAATTTATCATTTAACTGAGCCACAAATGTCCACAGTCTATGGTGACAATTCATCAACATTTCGATTTTGGATCCTAGATATTTATCGTTCATTCTTATTAGGGATTGTTCTTCGGATAAACGCATAAATCCGTTTTTTATAAATAACAAGAATGCTCCGCCCAATATTGTAAAGTGAAATAATAATCCTATATGCAAATTCGTAATTAAACCAACGTTAAAGGTACAAAAAAGAGATTCACCATTATATTTCTTTTGACTTTCGAAAGCGGGATATAAGAAAAAAGAGATGAGAAGTTGAAACCATACGGAAAAAAATATATTTGCCACGAAACAAGCTGAACGAATATAGTTAAGAACAACATTTATTTCTTCCATGTCTTTTCGGCTATATAACTTTACGCCTCCCAAATCTATAATCGGATGGAGTTTATTCTTTTTAAAAAAACTGAAAATCGAAGTCATGGCCCAGGCAAAAAGAATAAGTGACATTTTAAACACAACTACTCCACTTTTGACCAGCGTAAACAATCCAGCGCAAATCGTATGTTGCTTCACTCCCGGAATTATCTGAGTTAACATCAGAAAAAAGTATTCCCACAACAAAAATTCGATTAAATTTATAAAAGCGCCTTTAATATTTTTACGCATGATATTTGTCGTTTTTATATTTTCACAATCGCAAACTCCGAAAGGTTCGAATCCATAAATCAAACCGGAATCCAAACATGGTTTCAAAAAACATTTCAAGCAAATTCCCGAATTTAATTTAGCGTACATTATTTTCACCAACTGTCTTTTTCTTCCACTGATTCTTGTTCTTCAGACTAGCGAAATGGCTGACCATTAATAAAATCAATAGTACACGTCAAAATGCCGAACGACCACGAGTACTATAAAGGCTAGATGAAATGTGACGTAACAAATTACCGATAACTATTACGAAATAAGTATTTCGTAATGATTCAGGTTACAATACTCTTATGAAACAAGTAGTTATACAACGACAATTTATTCTGTAAAAACATTGAAACAGTTTTAATCGTTAGTGCTAATTTATTCGATGCCGCCACTCGACTGTAGTTTAATTACTTTTAATTAATTGCGGCTGATTCAGCAGCTAAATTAATCTTAATTGTTTCGAATAATATGAATTTGGTATAGGATAATAAAACAATTTATAAGCTAACGACTTAAGTTACTTGTTTATATAAAATTTATATTTTAAGTAAACTTGGTGTGAACTTAACAAATTGTTCCTTGGTCGAAAAAGTTTGGCCAAAATTTCTTGGATTTTATGTATACGCGCGAACAAACGACTCTGGGGGAATAAAAATAATTGCGTACAAAACATATAAATGGGAAACGTGCGAGTGGGGTGATTTTACACGCAAAATCGAAAGAGTGTACAAGTGCGAAAAACGTAGAAATGAGAAATCTTTAAACGGGGTTCTACTGTACTATTATATGTTGTCGTTATATATATATAATTATGCTGGATATAATCCGATAATGAATTCTATATTCAGAAAATTTTATCCATATCCAGTATTTTATATGAATACTGTATTTAAAATGTCAATGGTTCAAAATTATAAAATTATGTTATTATCATGTTATTATTATGGTTCAAAAAAGCTTTTACGTTTAACCAGAGTTGCCAATTGCGTGATAATTCTAAAAACCGATCTTTCTGGCTTTGCTTTCCTCCTCTGAAGTTCCCCATAACTCTTTCAAACCAGGCGAAAATAAATGCATGAATGCATCGTTTTAAATATTTCAGGCATGATGGTAAGATAATTTGGTGAATGTATTCTGTTCAAGTTAGATAATATATAGGAACCGATAATCTCGCTTTCATCAACGGAAAAATAAAATTATCTTCTCCATAAATGCGGTTACATTATCAATAATGTCAGTTAACTTAGACAGGCCAATCATAGCGCGGAGTAGCTAAGATTTTTAAAATAAGATTTATCAGCTATTAATCCGTCTTTTTAGTTTGGGATAAGTCTCGATTATTTAAGTGAATAGCAATTTTATCCGTACGTTGTACCGCTTATCTTTTAATCTTCTTAAATCTATGCATATTTGAAATCTCGCTGTTTTCTTAAAACAGCGAGATTTCAAATATGTATAGATGTGTGGTTAATTCTGTTTTGCGAGTATATATGCTTTTGACACGATTTATTTTAATTTTTGTGTTTTCTTAAAGATTTATCGCTTATCGAAATGCAGTACATAATAATAATAACAGGTTTTCACTTTCAAAATTAAGATATCGATATTATTTTTCTGTTTAGGTCATGTTTTAGTTACAATTATTGCATTAATTATGTTGAAAACCTGTCCCACCCAACAGTTTTATAAAATTGGCAACGTTATATATAACTGTTTAGTGCTGCCATGCCTAGTTAATTGCTAAATTTATTATATTTTGTGTGCTGGTCGATGGAGTCTAAGTATATACATAGATTTATTGCTCATAGATTGGCAGCGTCCAGTTCAGTTTTAATGGTACGATATCTCTATCGAATTTCATCCATAATAATAATAATAATTCAACAATTGTTAGTTGGAGTAGACAGACAGTTATGATCTCATCAGCCTCATTTTCCACCAAATCTGATATTTTAGTTTACTCTTTGAAGATGTACTTTCTGAAGAAATTAAAATACACTACAGTGGGTCCTCGTTTAACATCGGAGTTAGTTTTTTGAAAATCGCGACATTAATTGAAACCAAAAACTTCATTGACCTAGCGTATAAATTTTCCAAGGGATGGATTCTTCATTCGATCTCGGGTCCTCTAAATGGAAAGCCAAAGTTTGCAGCCAGTCCATACAGTTAAATATCCGAGTGTGCCATAGTTTAACTAATATATTGTTCATAGGCAATATTGTATAGTTCAGTTAGTGCTCGTATAAAATATTGCTACCTTGTTTTCTATAATTACAGGTTTCTATCTCGTTTTCTCTCTATTATGAAGAGAAATTTAAGAAACATGGGCTTTATACCGTTTCACCGCTTTCAAATTTTTAATCTTCTAATTGATTAATTTAATTTTTTTCTGCCGACGTAATAGCGAAACGACGTTAAATGAGGCGATGTTAAACCAGGCCCACATTCGAGATTAGATTTGGTGGGATAAATATCAGTCATAAGAACAGATTTAAATAAAAATATCAAATTTATGGATCCAGTTTTTTAGTTTCAGTTTTCTCCTGAAGAATCTGGATGCGCGAACCCCGGAATTGAATCCGGATCTTCCAGAATAGAAGAACAATACATTTTCACTATGGCCATCCGGCCGATGGTAATAAGTGTTTAAAAAGCAATCAACAATATGAAAGACAAACAAGCAATGAATGAATCGAGCAATGGAAAAACTAAATGCAATACGTATACGGATAATAATGAAATCAGTAGATGAAGTATAAACAATGAATATGGAAATGCTTTTAATAGATGTTTGAGACGAACTAATCTGAAATCAATAACACTCAAACTAATAAGAACTCGTATTGATTTCAGATACAGTATCGAATTTGTAAATGCGATGCAATAACTATAAAATGATATTAATCTTAATTCAGAAACAATTAAATAGAAAATCTAACATCGTGGTCTCGGTAAAGAAAAACTACAAATATTGTTTGTTAAGATTTTTCAATTTTGTCCCCATTAAATTGACCACTAAATTCGGAAATATGTATATTTTTCTTTCAAGTATGACGTTGGTTAGATACATATTGTTCTTTATATGCAAGTATAGATCATCGATTAATCACCGACCAATATTTTGATTCGATATTATCTGCCATCTCGGATCGATGGCTAAAAATATTTCAGCCATGACCGACAACCACTTTAAAGATCGCATCAATCGGTGGATGAAAAACAACTATGTTACGTATGTTACCATATTGCGTAAGATACAACGTAAATAATGAAAATACATCACAATTGATCTCAAGTTTTCTTAACAATTTGAATAAAATAAAAAGAAAATACATGTTCATACACTTTCCGGCATTGATTGGGAAATTGGTTTAAATATAACAATGGTGTACTATAGACGTTACGTAAAATATCTTCATTTAATACGCTAGAAAGAAATACCAGTATAAGTAGAACCCCGTATAACACGGACTCCGAAAACGCGGATTCCTATAACTCGACGGTAAGGTTATTAAGTTTCATGGAAACGAAATAAATATCATTTGGTTTTTATTACAATCAACGGATATTATAAGAAGCCTTTGCTGTTTTAGCCACGAGTATTGAAACAAAATAAAATACCTGGAGAAGTTGAGAAGAAAACGTATACTTCTGGACAACAAAATTAGAATTTTTATTAAATTATTAACTTTTAAAATTTATAAATTAAATTATAAAATTTTAAGATAAAAGTTCTTACCCTCGCCATGTTTATATGTGTGATATAGATCTTTAATTGCAAATAATGATATGTAATATCTTGCTAATACCCGTGTCTTCTTTTGTTTCGACAAGTCCTGTTTAACCGTAGTTAGAAACGTGATAGTAGAAAATGATGTTATACTGGATAAAATTGAGTACCCAACCGTGATATGGTTCTTTCAAGAGAAAATTTGTAAAAATAATCCATGAACAGATGCCAAACGATGGAAACGGAAATTTAAATGTGGTCGCATCAATCTACAGGATGACTCGAGAGATGATCGTCTAGCGAGGTAATATTTGTTTTAGGACACCAAAGGTATCATATTGATAAATTATTTACAAAAAGAGTCGATAATAGCAATATGTGCATATACAAGAACATGCTACAAATGTTATGGGACAATATCAAGGAAAAAAGAAAAAAAACATGGTTTGCTATCGAAAGGTATGTTGCTGCAAGCTGACAATGAACCCGCAACCGAGCTGTAGAAATAGTAACTTTTCTGCACAAATATGATTTTGTAACCTTACTCCATCCCCATTCTCCCGTCCTGACACCTTCAGACTTTTTCTTGTTTCGAAATTGAAAAGTATTCATGAGAAATAAGTTTCTTCGACGATGAGAAATCATAAAAAACTTCCACGTTCCCTTAAAATCTAAGCAACCATCAGTAAGAAAATACTGATAGTTAAATAATCCCTATCCCTTTAATATCTGAGAATACGAACTATTAGAATGCAATAAATTTTGAGGAACAGAAGGGAATAATTGCATCAGTATCGTAATAAAGACTTACGTAATAGCATTTTAATCGCATCAAATTTCATTGAATCCTACCATATTTGATTAGATTGATTATGCGTATATTTAAAGCTAGAACTTCAAGTTCTAATTTTAAATATACGCATAATCAATAATGTATTATATACCGATACTTAATGTATATAGCTAGTCTAATACATAGACGGCCGGAATCGAAGCCATCCTGAAAAACTGAAGATGCGAGACTCGAAATCGAATCTGGATCCTTCAAGGTGATACGCGAATACTTTAAAAGGGGCCGATATTTTTTAATTCTTACGCTATTTCGCACCTAATAAATAATACTATAAATATATTTTTAGGCTTTTATATGCATTAGCCAATGAAAAAGGGCTATGATTGGCTTTACAGCGGTGATCTGGAATATAGCATCCGCAATAACTAGGTATGCCTATAATTTGATATGGTTACAACTTCTCTATGGCCACTTTTGAGAAATGTTTTGATGAAAGCTTATTATATAATCATAATAGTATTTTTTTGAAACCGCCAGGATGTCCATGCGTAATGCAGTTGATTAATATCTTTAACCGGCCGGCCGGATTGGATGCATGGAAATGTTTTGGCTTTCCACTCTGGAGGACCCGGGTTCCACTCTCGGATCCTACCGCTTGAACATGTTTATCATGGGGTCCGGGCCAGACCCTCCATCCCCATATTCCACCATCCGACAGACTTCCACCGGGGTGGCAGCCTGTGAAAGGGCTTGTTTCGCCCCGCCACTTAGTATTCTTCCTGAATGGAAAATGGCGTCATCTGTTGACAAAAAGCAACTTTAACCGAGTTCAATCTCTATCTCACACCATTTTTTCAGAAGAAGTCGAGCACGGTATTGAACTTCATAGCTCAACTTTCCGGTGTTTGACCCTACTGTTATAATTATTGATAGCCGAAATGGCAACAACGATAGTGCCATATTTTTTATGTTACTGAAGTGGCAACACACCGAGATTGCCAACGGGTATATAAGTGCTTACATGTTAAGGTGGCAGCACTTCTTTTCCTGGCACTTCAACGTTCACCAGCACTGATATATAAATATGTGTATATATTAAACTTACTAATCTAATCCACTGGCATCTTGTGTTATAAAGAACATAACACTCACCATCAGTATTGACCGATCTATGATGAGCTCTGTTAAGTGGCGCTGCCGAAAATATCCCATGTGTGATTTGGCTATTTAGTACAAATTTTTCTAACATGACACGAAACCATAACACTATATTTAGCATTGGAATTTGAATATATTAAACAATTTTTATACATATCTTTTTATTAGATCTAGCTTTAATTTTAAATCGTATTTCATACATACAGTAAAATATCTTTCAATAATTTTAATATCAAAAGCTATTTTTGAAAACGATATCGAGAAATCGAGCGGACTAGAATGAAAAATACTCTGTCGAAAGATCGGCTAGATGGTGGAGTGATAAAGTATTCGCTTAAAACCTGAGAAAGTAGGTTCAAATCTAGATCTCACACCTCCAGTTTTTCGGGAGAGATCCGGGCCCGTCTGGTCCAACCCCATTCTTCAACCTTCCAGTCGACACTACTATGGGTGTTGGCTAACCGGCGGTGGGCTCTAAAATCAAAAAATGCAAATCTAAAAATGTCCGCTGCTAAATACAGAATATTCCAAATACAATATGTCGGCTTAACTAAACTAAATGATCATATCAAACTCGGCATCAGAAGTTAGATTAACTGATATAACCTAATCTCTGTAGAAACATAAAAAATTGAATATGAATTTAAAAAAGAATCAAGGGGGAGGACTAAGTCTTCACGCTTAATATCTAAAAATTTCGGATAAAAACATATTTTAAAAATATTAAATTTATGCAAATTATTTTGACTCTGAAGATTTTTAAAAATTTAGTTAAAACGTAATTTTATGCTTAAATAAGCGAAATTCCTATGATATTCTGAACTATATACGAATACCGATTAATGTCATTATTATTTCGAATTTATGGTTTTTAAGCAAAATTAAATATACAATTTTGTTAAACTAGGCTAGCCGAAAGTCTTTCACACTTCCATGTAAAATTGTGTAGCAGTGCGAATATACACTACCGAACAATCTAGCCACCATTTAAAATTTCTTGAGTGAATCTG
The DNA here is from genome assembly GCA_011317285.2 of Androctonus mauritanicus. Lineage (NCBI taxonomy): Eukaryota > Metazoa > Arthropoda > Arachnida > Scorpiones > Buthidae > Androctonus > Androctonus mauritanicus. The sequence goes on along the minus strand of WUQG02087705.1, from coordinate 5,466 downwards.
TTGTCAGCTTTACTACCAGTGCCAGAAATTTAGCCAGGAGGATGCGATCAAAAAATCGAGAAATATCGAATGTTGTTTAAATAAAATTAAAAGGAAAAAATGCACAAAATTATGCCTTATATATTTTATGGCTTATTGATTACCACTGTTTTATACTAATCCAATCTACTGTATAGATAATAATCACTAAACAAATATTAATAGTGAGCGATATAATTACTCACTGGCACTGTTTACCACAGTCTGTTAATCAAAATTTGACCGAGTAAATTGTTGTCAATTCTTAAATCATCAAAGTTTATTTTAATGAAAAAGCATTTAATTGTAAATGTCGGCCTTTCAATGGTCCTTCCCATTTTTCATCAGTAGTGTTTTTTAAATTCATATCGGCTTTTTTATGCTCGGAAGAGCATTTTTCATTCTAATAATATCTGTATTTCATAATGTTATATATTACGTATTATAGTTACATATATTACGTATTATAATAATTTTTATTTAATATATGTTAAATTTACTAGTCACGCTTGACTATCGATGATGATTTATATGGATAATATCATTAATTATTATTTCAGTAACCCCATGACCATGGTTTTAGCCCTATTACGTAGAACTATGTTACCGTACTATATAATAATTTATAATGATGATTTTTAAAGAAAGTTCTTTATATAATGTAGTTTGGAAATGCCTATAATTATTGCCAGTACTTTATGAAAAAATTATATAATTCTTTTGCTAGTGAATTGTAAAGTTATGGCTATTATTATTTTCATAAGTAAGAGAAAAATCTCTGATACGAATACAACTTATTGGTGCGCTGTAAATACTATAGTCACGGTGGGCAAATGGTGACTGGTCAGCCACACGCGGTTTTTAGTCATTTCAATATGGCTGCATACCACCAATGTCGATAGCTAGTATCAAGCAATTTTTTATTAATTTAAAAAGGTAATATATTCATTTAGTGTTAAAAATAGTAGGCATCTATACGAAATTAATGCGTGTGAAATATATATTAAATAATTTTTGAGACCATTATTAACATTACCCGAAAAAACAGAACGCGGAAAGAAACTAGAGTATTTGAGCTTCCCCTATGTGGCTGATAGTGATCAGAAGTTTGCCCACCCCTGTACTAGTTTCAAAGTTATATAATTTTAGTGTTTCGGATAGCATTTAACTTCTAACCCAACACGATAAAAATTTCAAAATCAATAAATGAATTGTCTAGTTCGGTTAATTAACCTAACAAAAGATGGCGCCTGCGTTCGGTGCGCCGATGTTAATTTTTAAACAGTTTAAGAACCTCAAACTAAAATAAACCGGGACGTTACACGGAAAGTGATTGATTGATTCAAATTTAAATTTCAAGGCTGTTCGACCAATGCCGGTCATCGACGTCACCAGCGGGAGGGGATACGTTTGGGTACACGTGACCGGGATCGCGAGTTTCGATCGTAACATTCCTGAATAAAATCGGAAGAAGACCGCCCAGCAGCAGCGGATCATCTTCGTATTTTTGAATAATAGCGAAGTTAGTAAGTAGTCGTCCATATTATTTATACGTGTTTTATTATAGAATTTAATCATTTATTGTTAACGGTGCGTCGATGATAAAATCGAAATATATACAATAGCTTTATAAATGTGTAAGTTAATGATTTTTATATATATATTTTTTCTACAGTAAACAGTATATCTGTAATTAATTGCGAATTTTTTCTCTATATTAAACGCCTTAAGAATCGATATTTCCTTTCCATCATTAAACGTCGAAGAATATTCGATGAGCCGTATCAATCATTTCACCTTAAAATTTATTTTATTAAAAAATATTCTATAAATTTATCGATTGAAGGTAACGATTTTTTTAATCTATGTATCCGTATCACGCTAAATTCTAGTATAATAATGGAGTGGAAAAATACTTTTAACACGGCCAAGAAACTTAGCGCGCCATTGTTCTAACTTACTAAAAAGGTTTAGGAATAAGAAACAATCAACCGAAACTGTTGCCATAGTTATAAGTTGTGTTGTGAATCCGCTCATCGATTTACATCGATAAAAAATATATACATTATATGGATCTTTTATGTTTTTCGTTAGAACAAAGGTGTACTTAACTTTAGCGTTTTCCAACCCACCATTATACCGCCGTATGTTTTATTTGTTTAAAATCGAAACGAATCTCTTCTACTAGAAGCGCAATTATTTGTCGTCTAGTGGAAAGTTATCCTTTAATGTTCTACATAATTAAGAGGAGCATTTAATATTAATAATTTTTCTTAAACGCACAAACTGATCAATAGACAAATTTTTAATTAAAATTGAATATTTGTATTCTTGTTTCGAGTACAGTACGCGGTTTGAAGAACCTTTTTCAGTTACCACCTTTTATTTCACAGATTATTAAAGTTAATTGTTTTTAAATTTACTGGATTACGTTTCATTCTTGCCTCTCAAGGTACACTTAATTCGCTAATTTAATCAAATTTATTTACGGAAATTCGAAGACATCAAATAATTTAAATTCGGTATTGTACCTGGTGACGTCGAGAAGCGCCGTACTATAAATGTGTTTACGTCTGGTTTTTTCTGACGTCATGGCAACGTCACGACATTTCTTCGGAAATAAAATAATCCTAATCTCTTCTTTCATACTTACGTAATATAGAAAATAGAAAATTGTTGGCTAGTAAAACAAGTTATTATTTTTCATTTCTCCTTACGTAATACAATAATGACAAAATTTTTTTTATGGCAACGTCGACAAATACGACCGTTACGTCATAATTCGGATTTTGAAATTTTAAAAATTTATTAAAGAATCGACCAATAGTAATTTTTAAAACGCTCGATCGGAACAATCGGATAAATTAACCGTGTCCGGATGAAGAACATTATTAAAATGTAACTGTGTCGATTTTAAATCCGAATTTTTATAGACAGGTAGAAAAAAAAAGTGTAATCGATTTCGGGTGAAAATCAACTCGTAGACGTTGCCAGTAGGTCGGTGCGAATACAAAATCGTTAATGGTGATGCATTATTTCTTTGAAATCGCCAGCAGTTAAATTCGAATAATAAACCTGTTATTTTAGTGTCGGAAATTTTATCTATAACTCGACAGCTCCACCATGATATCTGGGACTGTAGGTATGGTTTTATTACTACTATATCTTTATCAATATTTGAAAAAAATAAAAAATAAAAAATTACGCTAAAAGCATTGGTAGGCAATATTTATACCTTTATTTTATTGCATAAAATCAAAATTTCTGAAGATCACATTAATATTTTAGATGGGAGTGATCGATTAGTTTCTGAACGGTGTACAAAAATTATGCCTTACTTGTACAAATAAAATGTATAATTACAGTTTCTGATTATACATAGATGTAAGTCGCTCGTATATCAAATCGATACAATCTTCTAAGTCAATCCATTATTATTCGAACTATGTCTAACCAAACAATATAGTGTTTAATAAAAACATTTTGGAGTTAACTGTAATAATTTAATTTAGACTTATGTATTTTCAGTTAAAAATTAATAACGCCTGCTGACCGCCATAACTTTTCTCCATGGATAGCTATAAAAATATTTCTTCAATTAATTTGTTTTTTTATTAAAAAATAAAAAAATAACCTGAGATACGCTATAAATCAAACTAGAGAAAATGCCAACTGCCAGGATTAATATCGTTTCGTAGGAGTTTCTTTAATTATTAATACAATATCGAATTTATGCGCATAATTTCCGCCTTATTCGTACTTTTCAATTACAGAAGGGATGATATCAGTCGTCTGGCCAATCTAAAATATCTGTTAACCTAAATATAAGGTTAAGTTTAAAAACAACAGAACTTTATACACCGATTCTGAAATAAAAATTGACTATGTATTTTTGTAATATGGCCATAACGCGTTAAAGGCAGCGTTATAGTTTCTGCTGTGCCATTTGAGTTTTCCATACATGAAACGCAATTTTGAATCATCATTAACGTTTTGTAAAACTGTTTTAAACAAATTATTGAGAAAATGTGGCATTTTCATATATACAGATGTTATAAAAACCTGTTGCAAAATAGAAAAGCGATAGAAATTATAAATATGGTATACATATATTAAATATCAATGAATAGCTAATACACGCTTTTATGTTTGCTGTTGTTTGCAATATAATATTTTATATAGATGGTAGGCTAGTATCTATGAAAAATACAGATACGTTGAAGAACCTCAGTGCCTGCTTCAAGATATTCAAAGCTTCAAGCTTTGAGTATCTATTTGAGTATCTTGAAGCAAGCACTGCTTCTGAATATCTTCCTATATCCTTTTCTGAAATAAAGATATAGGAAAGCGAGAGGATACAAGATAAAATTCCTATCAGAAGTGCGGCGTAGCCCTAGTAAAAAAGAGAGGTTACTCTAATCGTTTCTTACCACGCATTGAATGAATTTTATTCCATCTATATGGGAAGTTCTTTCTCTGCTCGATTCAATACAGTATTTCTGAACAATTTGTAAATAATCAGCAATTATTTTTCCTTTCGCTAGCAACCTTCGATTAGCGCTAAGGCAATTTTACAGTATTGCCTAATCGGCTGATTTTTGATATAATTACTCGCAGCAAAATTTCTTTAATGCGTGTTACTTTTCTGTCTTTCGATCGGCTGTATGGATAATGCCTTAGCGAATGAGATTGATTAGTGAATGAGAGCATTGTAGAGATTGGGAATAGAAATTTTTTAATAGCGGATCAAAAGACAAGAAAATTAGGTCGGGGAAAATTATGTGAATTTCCTTTACAAATCACCAGAGTTGGAATATTTCGAAATTAAACACCATCGTACAAGCTTCATCAAATCCTTGCTAGGTGGTGACACTAGTTATAAAATTTATTCAATGACAAATTTGTTGACGTTTCGGCAGTCGAATGGGAAAAACATTGGATCATATCCCGAAGATATTACAATTCCAGCCGCACGAATTTTTATTTCGGATAAATTACTAGATAAAAACACCCGAGTACAAATGTTATTATTAAAATTATAGTCAATTCCAAATTGTTCCACTAGAGGTGGTTTGGCTAGATTTGATTAATCCTGCCATCTATTAAAAAATGCTTTTCGGATAATTTTGCTTATATTAGTAATTTTTATTTAAAAATAATAATAATATACAGTATAAAATATGTTTTCTGTTAAATAATAATTAAGCTCAGAAATCATTATTTGAAATAAATTAAATTATATAATTTGTCGATTGAAAACAATTCTTAAATAGGCGATTTTGAAATAGTTTTTTTAAGATTCGAACATAGAGGTATAATATATAACTAGAGTGCGCATATCTAGTCTAACGTGAAGAAAACCGGCACCATATTGGTTAAGTATTGCAATATAATATCCATTATATTGCATACAATGCAATATAATGCATATTGCATTATATTGCAATA
>WUQG02087704.1:0-60505 GCA_011317285.2 Androctonus mauritanicus | reverse complement strand
ATAGAAAAACTGCTTAAAATTAATCTGTTTCGATATTATAGAAAAACTGCTTAAAATTAATCTGTTTCGATATTATAGAAAAACTGCTTAAAATTGATCTGTTTCGATATTATAGAAAAACTGCTTAAAATTAATCTGTTTCGATATTATAGAAAAACTGCTTAAAATTAATCTGTTTCGATATTATAATGAATCATGCAGAATTATTTTCGTTGAATTATCTATTTTAACAGTCAGTGAATAACTGAATAACTTCAATATGACGAATGATTGTTAACTGCTTTATCCATTTTCCTTGTGATATGTAATTGAAGAATGAACGAGTCATTTCTGAAAGAACATTGCAATATTTTCCAAACTTAACCTTTTATTTTGGAATTATTAGATTTTCAGGATTAAAATACATGTCAACAAAATTATGTTATGTTGTTTAACATTAAAGCTATGTTAAACAGCATAAAAATATGCCAAATAGTTTCATATTTATTATAGAAAAATCCCGAAGTTAGAACGTCCGCCATTTTTAAATGGATAAATCTTATTTCAAATTCTATTTTAATGATCTGATTAGTATATTAATTAATGATTACTGATTATTATAATTTAATTTTACATTGATAATGATATTTATAAAAATTACTCCAATAGTTCAAAATTTATAGGAGAGAAGATTTAGTACCAGTCTGCCATATTTAAATGGTTACTTGGTATATCTTTGAGTCATGTTAAATGGTTTAATCTTCCTCTTAAAATTCATAAAATAACCAATGATTAGTTTATGATATCAGTATTAAGAGAATGTTTCATAAATTTGGATATCCGCCATTTAAAAAATGGCGAACATTCTACATCTCCTCTATTTTTAAATGGTGGGCATTCTACATCTAGAGAGCTAAATGATGAGCATGTTATCTTTAGATAAGGTTTAATAACATTAAAAATTTCACGAAAATTTATTAGTGGAGACATAGAAAGCAACAAACAGACGTTTGATGATCTTATAAACGTTATTCAAGCTAAAAATGGATTTTAACTTATGGATGTTTTTACTGAATCATATGAATATGATACGCAATATGTCATCGTTTATTTACAATCAATAAATTATTATTTATTATCAAACTAAGACATGATTAAATTATCAGAATCCATAAAAATTTTATGATGATATTTGATGACTTAACTACATTATGTTCGCTTTCATATAACGGAGCTAAAAGTGGATCTCTTCCACAATGAACGGGATCACTTTTAGCTCTTTTACATGAAATTTTATAACGAAACTGCAAACAACCACATTATAGCGAAATAAAATTACTTTTATGATAAATGGTAACTACCAAATTCCATATATAATAACCGATAACATATTTTATTTTAAATATCATTAAAAAAAATATTTTTTATGTAATTAAAATCTAACTTTTAATAATTATATATTAATTAAAAGCTGGCTTATATATTATTTTCGTGCATAAATTCATTACGACCGAATTCATTTTAAAATATTAACTATATACATACAAATTAGTGAAGATCAGAAAGTGAAAATAATTAATAATTCTAACTGATGATGATATATTTCGTATTAAAATATCTGTTGAAACATAAGCTGCTATTTAATCGTCTTATAAGCAATTAAGTATCTTGAAGTATAGATACTACTGATGTTGTAGATATTACATCTTATTAAATTCGAAATTTAACTATCCTTTCGAAACTTATACAAAGCTTCATAACAAACTTAGAATATTCCACAAAATTAACTTTATACTATTAACGCCTGTGCTTATATATATATATATATTTGTTGTTGTTGTTGTTGTTGTTGTTGTTTTTTTAGAAAATTAAAGATTTTTCTTCAGAACATCACAGGTGGTTACAGAAGTTATGTATTAGAAGATTGTTGCGGAGTAGTTTCACACAACATGTTGTATCTGTGGTGGCAGACTAAACATTCTTATATAACCACACGTTGTGAACGTACCGGCTGTCGCCAATCAATTTTGCTTGACTCTTTGTCAGCTATTCGATTATACGAAGGCAGCGATCAGGGGAAACAAGTTATTGTATGTCTCTCTCACCTGCTACTTGATATGGAATAATAAATAGGATAATTGTCACTAAAAAGTTTTAAAATTTAATTATTGCCTTTCATAATGTAATGTTAACATATTCGGAGTGCTGAAACCATTCAATTCTCATTAGTCATTACTACCATTCTGCTTTCATCTTCTATACCAGTTTATAATAACACTATTGAATGTTAATCAATATTCCTATATATATATAGATAGATATATATAACAGTTACATAGTCAGTATGCATAGTCAATTGTTTATTGATAAATCAGACGTCCAATTTGCATAATAAATTCCGCATAATCGCAAGATAGTTATAGTTTTATCTAAATAATAATAAATTTTTGGCCTTAAACGAATATTTAAAGCAAATTTTATATTCTTGGAAGCAAAATTCGCTAATATAATAATTATTTTAATCGACTTCTTCATATTTATTTATTTACCTACTTCTCTCGAGTGTTATGTGAAAAATATATGGGAATTTTAAAATATACGCATTTAATTATTATTTAAATATAAATTAATAATTTATTAATATTTTAAGTAGATAATTTTTAATGATTAAATATAATCTCCTCCAGAGATGGCACCACATGACAAAGCCTAAATTATATAAATATGACACCATCTTATTTTGTATAAAACACAAGAATTTTTATCCATAAAAGCCGCGTTATTTTTTAATAAATTACAAGAGAGAGAGGAAAAAAATGTTTTATGAATTAAATTACTGAATGAAAAATAAACAATTTGTATATGTGCAATTTACTATTCCGCTTTTATTAACTTTTATTATAACCATATTATGCCGACGTTATTAATCATTTTATTAGTGAATTTTTTTATTTTCCCCCTCTTTCCTTTTCTTAATATTCTTTTAAAAATTTCTGTTGGATAAAGAAAAATAATTCTCTTGTTCTATTTAATTGAATTTTTGATGAATTTTACGAATGATTAATTTCAGGAAATTGTATTTCTTCTACAATAAATTTCAATTTTTTCTGCTATATAGTTCTTACTTGCATTGTTTATGCATTTTTTTTCCTCCTCCGTTTCGCATATAAATGATACAGAACTAAATAATTAAAATTTTAAATGCTGGCATACTCGAATAAAAATGAATTATAACTTTTCTCGAGCATAACAAATGGTGTATGAAAATTTAAAACGTTAAATCAAACTAAATTTAGTATTTCGTTTAACATTTTCTACTCGATATTGGTTTAAATCTACTTTTATAAATATTTTTATAGAAAAATTATTTTATTCATAAGAGACACGTAATATAAAACTGAAAATGCACTCAGTGAAATATCATTCTCGCGCCATCTATGAGCCGGAGCTAACATAAAGTTGCATTAAAAGCTTATGTATTTTAAAGAGTTACGTTCCCTCCTAATTCTATCCTTTAAAAAATTCGACTTGCGTTTATAAAATATTTAAGAATAACGATAACAAAAAAATAGATTTTGACAATTTTTAAGTAAAATAATATCGCGCATTACTAGGAAAAACTGTAATAAAAAACCAACAGTTGATGTTACAGAAGAAATGCTTATAAAAGTTTTCGCTGCGGAAAGTGCACCAAGGAGCATCAGCTGTACTTCCCATGGGATGTTAGATGTATTGGCTTACAGTTTGAATTTTATCTTTTACCGAGGAAAGTTGACAAATAGGATTTGGAAGATTAGTATTTCTGCTAGTCGGTGTTTTTGATATCTAACGCACATGAAACATTTTCCTTATTCCCCAGAGTAGTTCCACTAATGGTCTGACGTCTATTTTCTTTTGTTTTTTAAAAAACTGACCTTCAATAAAGTGAATACCTCGAAAATATTCGCTATATTGGATTATGTTTGGGATATACAGTCTCAAGCGAGTGAAAAGTTGTCGATTGAAAACATGTATAAAGGCGAAAACAATATCTTTTATATTAAACTTGTCGATATTGTCTTTAAAGGGACAAAAGAATCTTTCAATAATCTCACAATGTGTTAGCAGGATTAAACTTTTATGTTATGGTAATGAAAGAAGATAATCGCCGTGTATCTTTTTATAATATGTTTTTTGCTGTTTTGTTTGTGTTAGATGGCGAGAAGAGTAAGTGATGTTTAGATGAGTTTGGTTATCCATCTGTAACGAAGCGAGAGATATTTTGGCGAAAATTTCATTAAAAAATGTATTTTTTCAATCGATTTTTTATTCTCTTTCTCTCTTTTTTTTTTTTTGTTCGACGTTATTGAAGTACATCGATGAGTTCATTTTTAAGTTTTTATCAGATTAATATTGCGAATAATTAAAATAGAATGACGTGTGTGTATGTGTGTGTGTGTGTGTGCCACTTAACCTTTATCTGTGATGCTAAAAATCGATATTCTCTAAAAAGTGCGTCAAAAATATTATCTTTTGTGCGCTAAGTTTATTTGGAGAGGAGAATACAAACTATTAGGAATTAATCGATTCATACTGGCGAATGACTGTGCTGTAATTGAATTGCTGCTTGATTATTAAATCGATTAGAATCAATTATCTAAGCTAAACGTCTGTAATAATCGATTACGTGCATTCAAAATTCTCAATTACAAATTCTTTAAAAATAATCAGTTACATAATTTTTATTCAAAGTACTGTAATCGATTGCAAACTTTTGGTTTTAAATAATCAAATAATTTATCGATTACCTTTATATATTTTAATCAATTATAGATACTATATTTTGCTTAAACTAATCGATTACATACTGCATTAAAATAATCAATTATAGATATTTTACTTAAAATAATCGATTATAAATATTTTATAATACTGCAATGAAACATTATTAAATTAATGATTAATCAAGGAATCAATAATACGAATTTTAAATACATTATAAATTTAAAACCCTTTAAAACCGTTCGCAATGCTAATTTTGAAATAAGTAAGAGAAAATAGGAATCCAGTTAAAATTACCGAAAATTGTATTTGAAATTTTAAATACATACGTACATATTACAACTTTTAACATAGATTAATGAGATTAATCTGGCGTAATACTTAAATCTTATTAACGAACCATTTTAATCTTATTCATTGTTAATTCTTAAGTCTATTATCGTAGTTATTTTGCTATTTACCTTTGATAGTAGCCAATTACAAAGTTACTTTAATGAATTTTACAAAACGAATTCTGTATATCTTTGAGTTTACTTTGAAGTGGAAGAGTTAAAAGAAAAGGGAGAACCTGTGTAGAAAGATTCAATTCTCAAATTAAATTTCAGTTCGAATCCTAAAATTGGAGAGAGAAAGAGAGAGTAGGAAAAAAAATATTAATAATATGAAAAGTTTCGGGTTTTCTTGAGTTCAAATTAGAAGAAAAGAATTTAGTCAATGATACAATTTTATTTTCTATTCTTCTCCTGATAGAATTATAGACTGTGAAGAAAAGTAAAACAAAACACATCAAAATATCATTTTTAAAGAACATTAATAGGATTACAGACTTAAAAAGTTGAAGATAAAATTCGAATTGTGATCTCTAGAAAATAGCTCCAACAAACCATTTTTGTAACAGATTAAATATAGTACTTTGGAGTTTATGATACTACTTAATCTTTTAAGTAAAGACTTGTAAAAAAAAAGAAAAATTCGATACAAAATCGATGATAATTAAACATCGAAAATATTACAAATTCCTCTCTCACATAATTATTCTTCATCCAATTTTGTATAAGATATTTTTCCAAGTAGAATAATGTAAAATATATATTTTTTTCTTTCTTTATGTAAGGAAACTCAAAAGATTATTAAGATATTCGAAAAAGAGAATTTTTCAAGTAAATCTACGCAAATGTTTGGATATTTTTCTACGTCAGAAATAGGTAAATGGAAATGCCATTTCTCAATCGTTATCTCTACCATCTGTCTTACTACACCGTATATATAATAAATCTTTATATAGTATGTAGAGTAGCTTTAAGAAATAAGCTCTCTCTCACTGTAACTTCAAAAAGTTTCTTTTCAAAATATAAAATCATTTTATTTCTTCTTTTTTTTTTATTTTACTGATGGCTTACTATTATAATACAAATATATATATATAAATTATAAATTTGTTCAGTATTATATCTTCTTCAAATTTTATAATTTATATGCAAATTATATATGTTTATAAATTAATATATAATTTAATAACAATTAAACAAATTCCTCTCTTGCATAATTATTCTTCCTTAGGATATTTTTCCAAGTAGAATAATGTAAAATATATTTTTTCTTCCTTTCTTTATATAAGAAAACTCAAAGATAAGATAAATTAATATATAATTTAATAAATTGTGTAATAATATATAAATAAATATATTTAAAGCAAAATTTATTGTTATTTATTTACTATAAATTATATATTCTTTTATTTTTTATTTATATCATCATGCAAATCGATTACATAAATAATCGATTATATGACTATTTAAATAGTAAATTACAGATTCGAGAAATAATCGATTACAGAGTGATTACAGTATATAATACTAATTAATTTTTTTGTAATCGATTATTTATGCAATCATATAATCGATTACAGATTTAAAAAATTGAAATTAAAATTCGATTCGTGATTTCTAGAAGGTGGCGCCAAGCTAATTCTTTATAACAGATTACAGTGCTTCAGAGTTTACGATATTATTTAATCATTATAATCGATTATTTATGTAATCGTATAATCGATTGCCTAATTAATCGATTATACAATTTCATATATATTTATTCTTATTAATAATTAATAATTTAGTGCTAAAAGCATATAAAATTCTTAGCATTCTATAGGTTTTATATATAAAATAGGTATAAACAAAAATTATAGAACAAAATTTTGTTATATATAATCGCATGAAGTATAACAATATAAAAATTTTGATAATTAAAATTTATATTAATATTTTCTAACAAAATATATAAAATATTGTAATATATTATCAAAATATTAATTTAATTTTTTTTAATAATATTTATAACTGTATATGTTTTATCTTAACTATATATAAGTTGTTCCTATTCCTGATATTTATTAATTCTAATTAAATTTTTTTTATCTATTAATTTCTATGAGATAAATGGTTTTTTTTTCTTTTTTTAATTCATCCACAAGTTTTATCATTGTCAGATAAATTTTGCTGTTTATGTAGAGAAAAAAAAAGTCAACTCATTGTGTATTTATACTTGATTAGATTTCTACATATAATTTTTTTTTTGTGTGCAAAATTATTTTCTGCTTGTAAAGAATAGAAAATAATAATAATAATAATAATTAAACCCGATAACGAATGAAGTAAAGTATTTATATTCGACGAAGTACAAAATAAAATTAAAAACAAAAAAAAAAAAAGCCGATAAAAATTAAAAAACAATTTTAAATTTATGATGTCGTATATTTATTTTATTATCAGCAATATTATTTTTAAGTTTTAAAACTTTTACGAGTCCATAATGGCAGTTTTAATCAATGTCAAAAATAAATTTAGACTGATGGTTGTTTTCGTTTACCATTCACATTAATGATAATGGAGAAGTTTAAAAATTGTTCTCCTGAGAGTCAAATTAATTGGTTTGAGTAAAAGAAATAAATTGAACACTAAAATAACTTATCAATGACTGAAAGAAATCAAATAATAACTCCCAAAGAAAAAAAAAATTGATGATAATCATTTACTTTTAATTATGTTTATGACTATAGCCTGTAACGATTGTTTTATTAATTACAATTAAACTACATTTATAACCAAATTAAGGTTTCATATAAATCATCTTTCAACATCACCCGAACGAAATACTTAATACGGTTAATTTATACAGTATAATTTAAAAAAAATGATTTATTTAAAAAGAGTTTTACCGAAATTGTATAAATTAATTGCAATAGTTGATAAATTTAATAACATAACTCTTTATCAAAATTATTCAGTAAGCACCTTTCGATATATATTTAATAATCTTATTTTGAAAATTGTTTCGATAGATCAATATTCTAAGCATTGGAATTATTCAAACAAAATAAACAATATAATTATTTCATTAAATATAATTAAACTACATTTAACATACCGTATACTTATATCTAAATTAACGATTCCTGATTCATCTCCTTTTAAATTTATAATTAAAATATCTAAACAAGTGCCTAGAATTAAAACATTTTTAACTAATTTAATAAATTAGATAAAAATTTTAATTAATTTAATTTTAGTTAATCTTAATGATGATTTTGTTATTATTATTATCATTATTCGAGAAAAATAAAAATTTTTAAAACTAAATTAATTATACTTGTTTGGTGTTGTTATAAAACTAAACTTTTAATTTTACCCATAAATGCATATTAAATGATTTGTAGTTGAGTTTAATTTTGAATGTGCATATTAAATATGATCTGGAAGATTTTAATTAGTTAATTCGGTTAGTCTAACGTATTAGATAATTGTTATCTGTTTAAATATATGATTTACACTTTAGATAAATGCAATTTTCATTAAAGCAAAGATGACATCTTAAATTTTATTAACTTTATTAATAATTATTAACGGTAACAATATAAGAAGACATACAATATGTATTCAGAAAACGAGAATAATAATATTTAAATATCAATAATATGTATAATTAATGGAACGTTTATGAAAAATGGTCATTTCCTTCTGACAAATATGGTAATATATGATGAGAAACTTCGGCATCTGTTAAGCTGGCACATCTTTTAAATACAGAGAAATTCGTATTTTAAAATATGCACTTATGCATTAAAATATATGTGAAATATGAAAATCTACATATCTTTAAAAATCTGATATGCTTGGCCATGATTTACAGCTCTATATCACGCTTTACTGTAACACATCGTGCTTATGAATGTATTCTGTTTGTGAAAGCTAATATGGAAATTTGTGGCATGTAAATTTTTAATTATGTGTGCATACACTTAAGAATGTGATTTTAAATACATACCTTTATATTATATTTACCTGATTATCTGCCACAGTTTAGTGGTTAATGCGAAATTAACCACAGAAAGTTATAATAATATAACCATGTTTATTATCAGTGCGAGTTGACTCTTGCAAAATATGATTAAATGCCAAGAGGGTATTAGTTTAATTTATGTAAGCATCGAGAAGGAGGAGGAAGTATATTTTTTACGTCATCATTCGGATGATGACGTTGTAAAAATTTGAATAATGCTCTCTTTTCCGAAAACGCATTTTTTGGTTATCTAAGAGCAACACGCTGCAATTCTTCTGGAAGAAAGTTTTAAATTAACTTGTAAGTTCGATTTCATATATCATTATGGCAATATTTCATCCGGTATATCACTGGCCCACTTTTCATTTCGGTAATGTGTATATCATGAATATATTATACAGAACCTTTTCAATAAGTTACGTGCTCATCAGGGGTGTGGCGAGAGATCAATCATTTAGTAAAACGATAGTTTAAAATTTAATTCGGTTTTTCAACGCTTCGCAAAAAAAAAAAACTAAAAAATAATAAAAAAATACTGGAATGCGAAGTTAGTCGATAATAATGATATCGGGTATATAATTTAAATTCTTTTCGTTTCTTTTCTATAAAATCATTCGCGATTCTAAAGTTCTGTGGAATTTAGGAAATTTTTTCTACATGAAGACTAACCTAGAACGTGATATGTGTGTCAGTTATAGTGAGAGAGAGAGGAATAGTGTAGAACCACTCCTTTATCACTTGGGAATAGAATGGCATTACATATCTCATAACTCACTTGTGATCACTGTTGGAAAGTCTAAGAATCTCTCAACAACAAAGTTATAATACTTTCATCAGTGAGTTTAGAACGAAAGTACAGTTTTGAGAGTAATTTCACGTCCGCTGCTAAAGGTTTTCTTCTACTTTAGAAAACGTAAAAATTTCAGTGCGCCTTTCTAATTTGCTTCTTTTTTTATATCCTTCATTACTTTAATTTTACTAAATTATTACCATCTTCATGAAAGAGAACTTTCCTTACTACTTATTTATTATTAACTTGTATATAGATATATATATTTTAATTTTATTCACACTAATGCCACTTTTTTCCTTTTTAAAATACGGAAAATTTTAATTAAATTTATTTATTTTTTACACTTCAAAAGTTTTTTTTTTTTGTAAAAGTAAAATCTACAAGATCATGAGTGTTTAACAAGATTATCAATGTACAATATTAGTAATACGAATGAAAACATGCAAATTTATTATTTTTATTATTTATCGGTTTATAACTAGACTTATTATTCTGTTATTAACGCGATTAATTTTTATTCAGATGTTTGTAAATTATCCGAAAAAATTTTAAAAAAAATAATCATTTTAATGCCCGAAACAATCTTTTCTTTGGAAGTTTTTTTATGTTAGAAACGTACCGAACATAAAATTTCATTTTATTGTCTTCCTTCTTTGGATTTTTCGAGTATTTTTACTGATAGAAATCGAAATTTATAAAATTAACAAAATCACAATAAAAATAATTACTTTTATTGCGATTTTTAATTATTTATTGCATTTTTTTATTTATTGCGATTTTTTATTTACTGCGATTTTTAATTATTTATTGCGATTTTTTATTTATTGCAATTTTTTAATTTTTATTGCGATTTTTAATTATTTATTGCATTTTTTTATTTATTGCAATTTTTTAATTATTTTTAAAAATTAATAATAGAATTTTTTTTTTTTCCTATTTCTATAACAAATTCTGAAAGTGATTTATGACTCGCTTTTATAATATTTATTAATACTAAAGTTGTAATTTGTGTTTTCTTTCTAGGAAAATATGCATAAAACATTCATTTTAATCTGAAAACATTCGAATATTTAACGACGTTTACATTCGTAAGGATTTTTAGATTAGACTTTTAGATATTAGATAAATATATATATGTGTGTGTATATATATATATATATATATTTTTTTTTTCCAAAATTAATTATCAGATGATCTTAATGAATATAATGATACAATATTTGTTTGTAATTCCATCCTAGTTCGTGACTTTACAACTTTTTAAGTGATTAAGTAATAAATTATACCTTTTATTATTATCTCAAGAAATTATTATGTATATGCATAAATCTCTTTAATATTTATTCTTAAAATTTTATTATTATTTATCATTTTTTAAAAATAATTTTGCAAAGATTCAGCTTTATCTATTAATTTTTTTTTTTTTTTTTTAATTCTTGATATGATGTAGTTATTTATCTATTTATTTGCCTTTTTTTTTAATTATAAGTTGGAAAGTTAAAAACATAAATAATATTAATTTAAATGAATAGTTAATTATAAAAATTATATTTTAATTCGATCAGTTTATATCACGTAGAATCAAATTGCAAAATATTTATTAATAATTCAAGGACGGGTATCACTACTTTTCACATTTGCACATTTTCTAAGAAATCAAATATGTGATAATTAAGATAATAAATCAATATTATATGATAAGGTAATATTCGGACAGGTCGAGAAAATTTGATTATCACTTTCTTAAATTTATTTTCGGTTTGCACTTTCTTTTTAATCGCGAAATTATCCACGTATCAAGTGTTATGAAATATATAACAAATTTGCAATTTTTTTTCATTTGATAATTTTTATTTTTATGTATTTTTACGCATTTATGTGCAGACATATATATATATATATATTTCTCTTTTCTGTTATGTAATTATGTGTAGTTATATATGAAGTCATCAAAAATGATTGATTAATACTTGATAAATTAAAGTTTGATGAATCGATACGTGATTAATCGATATTTGGTTTTTTAACCAAAAAATCGATTTTGTGTTTTTCAAACTTACTGTATCAAGAAAACTCATTTATTTATATACATTTTTTAACATATACGTTGTTTACGCAATACATAATCTTAACTAAAAATTATTGTCTTTTTTATATTACTAGTTATATTTATCTTTTTTTTTTTAGTGCGATGTTAGTCTCATAAATGATTATAAAAATTATTATAACCTATAGAACTTTCATCGAAACATCATTCGAATTTAACATCATACATTCGAGTTTCATTTTTCATGTTTTTCGATGGAATTCTTGGTTTTCCTTTCTGAAATTCATTTCCCATTATGAAAATCATAAAGTTCAGCAGTCCCATTCTTCAAACCGCCGCAGATCTCAATTTAGAACAAAACAACATAAAATCCGAAAGGATGTATCTTCGAACGAAAATTTAAAAAAAAAAAAAAAATCTAAAATTCAACATGCTAAGCAATCTTATCTGAGGCAGTAAAAAGCATTCATCTTTACCTCAATAAAATACCAAGAGGTCGAAGTGCATAAAAATCCTCTATTACTTTTGTTTCTAATACGATTATTGTTTAAAGTAGGAAAAAAAAACAAGTTATAGCGATAATGTTATTTTTCGGATTGTTCTCTTAATACTCTATCCAATACCTGTTGTTCGCAGATGGAATTTAAAGTGGACTAACGCCAACAAGACGGGCAGCAGGATGTATTGTCCTGTGATATATATCCTTTCAGAGGTTCGTTAAATCTGCTGTCCTAATGGCCTCTCTGACAGATTGATTTTTTGTGATTCACTCCTCCCACTTCTGAATCAACTCACGTTTCCAGTTAAGCTTTCGCTTGTCTACTGTCTTTGTCAAAAATACAGGACACTAAATGTGCTTTACTTACATTTTCAAACTGTGAGATTATCTTTTTTTTTTTTGCAAGCTAATAATAAGATTTTTATGTAAATTAATTATCTAAGTTTGTTTCCGAGTATATGAGTTTTATTAACTAATCAATTAAAGTCAATGCTAGCGGATTAAATTGGTTTTAATCCCGGATTAAGTAAAACTAAAGTTTAAGTTTTAGTTAATATTTGTTGATCGATTTAAATTAAATTTGCGCTTTCTCTTTCTGAATATTCTTCGTATCGATTCGAGTTTGGATTAATAATCGATTACTTGATTTAAAAATTTTTATTTTATATCACTACTCCAGTCGTCTCGTAGCTCGAACAACGATTGCAATTACAGTTTTAAATTTATTCGAATTTCATTAATTGCAGTAAATCCTGCTAAATAATAATTAATCTGTTTTATATTGAGTATTTATTCCCATTCGTGCTAGAAATGTGAACTACAGAAACATGCGAGAAATATGCATAAGAAATGTACAAAAATATATTAGAAATATACGTAGAAATACACAATATCAGAAATGTATAAAAATATCTTGGAATTATAAATAGAAATAGAAATAAACTACATCTGATATGTAGAAAATTATATTGGAAATCTACATAAAAACAAAAATATATACAGAAATTGACCATATCAGTAATATATAAAGATATTGGAAATCTACACGTAAACAGAAATAGGAAATCTGCATACATACAGCAATTGACTATATCATTAATGTACAAAAATACAGGAAACCTACATATATATACAGCAATTGATTATATCAGTAATGTACAAAAATATAGGAAATCTACATATATATACAGCAATTGATTATATCAGCAATGTACAAAAATATTGGAAATCTACATATATATACAGCAATTGATTATATCAGTAATGCACAAAAATATAGGAAACCTACAGATATATATATACAGCAATTGATTATATCAGTAATGTACAAAAATATAGGAAATCTATATTTAAACAGATATAAAAAATTTACATATATACAGTAATTGACATATCAGTAATTTACATATCAGTAATGTATAAAAATACTGGAAACTCCACAGAAACAGAAATTGACTATATCAGATTTGTTTTAGAAATATGCACTGAACAAATAAAAATACTCTATACAGAAATGTACAAAAATATGTATCATAAATATATATTTAATAAAAAAGAAAATATGAGAATAATATATTGCTCTTTTTCATGAAAGAATAATAAAAAGAGAAATATATATGTTAGAAATCCACAAAAGCATATCAAAAAATATATGAGCGAAATAAATATATACGAAAATAAAAATGCTATATATGCAGCTAGAAATACACTAGACAAAAACAAATTTACAGTTTATACAAAAATACAGCTATATCAGAAATAAACAAAAACAAAATATGTTTATAAATACTTATTTAAACAGAAATTAAACTATCGAAGAATATAATATCTCTAATATAAATTTAAATAAAGAAATATATTTTTAAAAATAGATTGACGGTTTAATTTGTTCAATAAAATGGTGAAAATAGAGCAAAAAATATGTAGCACCACTGACTGTCGAACATTGACAATCGATTAATAACATAAAATAATGAATGTGTTTAATGCAATAATACTTTTATCTAATAATTTTATCAAAAGAATCATCAATGATTTGTTTAAATTGATTAGGAAACTATAAAAAACCAGAAAACGCTTTTAGATTTAGCTGAAACAACTAATTCACATTAACGGATTTTTTAATGATTAATTTCAATTAAGTTGAAAGACTCATCAATTTTTAAAGTTTGTATTTTTGTTAGAATTGTCTAAGTTTTTTTGTTTGTTTTTTACAGAATTGACTGTTATTTTTTCCCTTATTCTTTTTTTTTTCCTTAAGAATTTGACTACGATTCCAAGAGAATCTATACAGAAATTGGCCTTGTTAAGTATAATCGTTTTCAAAGAATAATTTTAATCAACTTTTTCTAATATTTTAATTAATTAGTGAATAAATTTATAACGAGAATTTTTTTGTTTTGTATATAAAAAAGTTATTTTGTAGTCTTCAAACGAAGTATAAAGATAAATATTTACATACATTTTAAACAAGTTAGAAACTAGAAAAAAAACTGCAGCATACGAAGTTATCTCGTATGTTAATCTACGAGAACATTCCAAACAGTCAAAGGAACAGATAAGTAAACGGGAATTATGTTTAAAACAAGAACTTTTAAAATTTCAACAACCCAATCAGTGGAACACTCTTGCCATTTCCTCTTCAGATGATTAACCAGGAATTTCTATTATAACTAAACAAAGAGTCAGAGATTATTATATAGAGATATATTCGTTTCAGAAACGTGAAATCATTATATTTCCCAGGTGTTATTTCACGAATATTGAACCTACGAAACAAGCAATAAACAGAGATAACTGCAATGAATTTACAAAATGATTGTATATATAATTACAGTCAGTCAATTTCCTTCCGTCTCTAGTGACTCTACAATTAACCGAATGGAAGTGCACGGTCATAAAACGTTGACAATATTCGATGACACACCTCGGATACTGCTTAACAATGTAAATATTTTCTAAATAAGACGTCTATCTATTAGTACCATAAAAATCTCTCGTAGTACTGAAGACCTCCATATCGCTTCTCCTCCGGAGAAATACTTCAGAATTTCCAAGTTTAAAAATAAAAAAAAAATAAAATAAATTTTGTACATATTTTGATTCCTATGTCGTGACTGATTTAAAAATTTTCTTTACTTTATTGTAAGTTTTCAGTAGTAGCTCGTTATAGAACTTCAATAATGAATGAGTGAATCTTTCCTCTCTTATTGGAAATTGCATCCTGTTACTTCCCACAAGGAGCACACCCAAGAGATTAAATTTTATGTTAGTTTTGAATATATATGTTTATAAGAATTGCAATCCGATTCGTTTAATGATTTTAATAAATCAAAATTAATTTTTAAAACATTTTATTAAATTAATAAATTAATTTTTCTCTATAATTAATTCGTGTTTATACAAGTAAAAAAAAAAAATATATATATATATATAAAAGTGTTTATACGCTTTTAGAAATTATTTTTATAATTATCTTTAAGCAACTTTGGCTGTATTAATTTAGTATATTTACTGTTCATAAATTTGATATTCTGTAAACGATCCCAGTATAAAATTTTCCGCTTCGAGAATGTTTACTTAAATTTTTTTTTTCCTTATATATATTTTTAAGCGATCTGAAACGTTTAAGAAAGTAAATGTAATGATACTAAAACAAGATTTTATTAGCTGTTTATTGCTTCTAATCAGTATCTGACTAAAAATCTGAAGAGCCACTTTACCTGTAAGCAATATACGTCGAGCAAAAATCTGACATACTTTCTGCAATACTTACTGAACTACTTGAATTCACTCCAAGACTTTCGTTAGCTAAACTTTCCAAATGTATTTTTTTTTTTTTTTTACACTCAAACAAACTTTTCTAAAGGCTTTTGTAGCTATCATTATATGATAATTAAAGTATTTACAAAACAAACGCTTTAACTAATTTTTAATTAAACGTGAAAAAGTTTTACTTAAAAAAAACAAAAAAAAGAAAAAAAGTCATTCGCTGCACGGCTTTTAAGTCACGAGGAGAAACACGATTAACAGGGGCACGTTGCCTAATTTCTGTATTATAATCAGATACGTGATAATTGTTCCGTATGTTTGATGGTAGCAGTGACAAATTATGTGCTGTAAAATAAATGCGTTATCTTTTTCACTTTATCCAATTTTCTAATTTCAGAAAGAAAAAAAAAAACTTGCATCTTAATAAATCTCCTTAAAAAATCATTCTGCGATGAATATATTTTTTATTTTTTAATTTTTTTTCTCTTTTGCTAAAATTTCGATCATAGTAAAAACTGATCATTACTCTGGAAATTACTTTTCCTTTCTTAAACATAGTGTATCTTACAATGAGTAGACAGTTAATTCAATACAGTAATTAGGTGCCTTAATTAGCTATATTAGCAATCCGAGCACGCAGTACAAATGAATTCTTTTATTTTATTTTATGTTACATAAATAAAGAATAACCATCGATGCCGAACTACACAACCAAAAATGAAGAATAGCATATTTTTATTATTATTATTTTTATAATTATTTTCTACGAAAAATTTATTAGTTCTTGTGGAAATTAAAAAAAAAAAAAAATTGTATCGAGTTGCAATATATTTTCTCATATTTTATTCTGAATTTTATTAATAAATAAAATATTATTATGATATTAAAAAAAAAAAAAAAACATACCACGCTGGTGTTTACTGTAAGAAAATTACTAAACAGGATTACAGTGAATCTTTCTACTTTTTTTTCTTTTATTTTTTTCTTTTTTGTACTTTCAACGTACATTATGTTGCTTTTACATTATTAAAATTCTAAACATTATCGCGCAAAACATTTTTGTTTGTTATACAATTACCAAAGATATGCTTTTCTTCTTTTTTTTTTATGTATGGGCTTCACTATTAGATTGATTAGCTCTGAGGAAAAACCGGATTGACAGGGGCAAGGTTGTTTTTATTAATTATTATTATTATTAATTTATTAAAAATATATCTAAGCATAGTTTTATATATATTTTCATTAATTTTAAAAGTTTCCAAACATATTTACAAAATTTAAAATATTTTTTTTTTGTTTTAATGTGTCGTGTAGTCAATAATTAACACATTTATCTCGACTAATGGAAAGGATTATGAATATCACTTTGATGCATTAAATATCTTGGTGAATTTTCAATTAATATTTAAAAAATAAAAAAAAAGAAAAAGAGGTGGCGAACTCAGAAATTTACCGAAAATACCCAAAGGAAATTTTGTATTGAATTTCCGTCATACATTTATGCATATTAATTAACGTGGACTATTCCTGATTTGTTAGTTAAAATCTTAATTATCTCTAGAGTATAACCTTTTATGTAATCACGTTATCCAGTCAAAATCTTTGATAGAAGTGACGATAACATTATTATTATATTATTATATATGCACACTCATAACAGAGTATTGCTTCCTTCGTATAAATATTATTTTAGTTTACATAATTCAAGTGCAAGTTATCCTTTTTTTTTTTTTTTTTTCCTTCTTCTTCTTCTTAATCTATTTTTATCTGTTTATAATTTTTAAAGAATAGTTTTTGTTTATCATTTAAATGTAAACACGGTATCGAATTTTCGATTTACATCTACTTCACTCCTCATAAAATTCTTAAAAGCAGTTGTAAATATAGAAAGTTCGCTTTAAAACATTAATAATTTATCTTAAAAATTTGGTTTGCATTTCGAATAAAATTCTATCGTTGCAAAAATTAGATTTTTTATTTTTATTTTTTATTTTTTTTTTGTAAATGTCTATTGAGTATCGCTTTGAGATATTTACGATAATATCCAAAAATACCCTTTGGTTAAGAAAAAAAATTCATCTTTTTTTTATTTTTTCTCAAATCATATTTTTGACAAACAAGATCATCAGATAACTAGTGAATGCGATAAAATTTATAATATATTTATTTATTTTTTAAACATGTTGTGTTGCAAATTTATGTGCGAAAAACACGTACAAACTATGCTGTAAATGCTCCCAATCTTATAGTTTAAAATCTTGAGCGATCTTTTTTTTTTAAAATTGATTATGCTTCATCGTTGCTCACAATTTGCATTTCATTTTTTTTATCCTGTTTTATTATTATTATTGTATATTATTCATTAGTTTATCGATTAGAAGATATTATTCATACACAATATAATGTTCGTGCATTTATGAGTCAGTTTTCACCAAACACGTCGTTTTTGATGAGTCATATATTCAATAATTAGATTCGTACCTCACATAATTACCCACAATAAAAATAACATTAGAGTTCGTTTAACTACGCGAAGAGTATAAAAAAAAAAAAGTTTAAATTATTCCCACGCAGCAAAGCAAACAAAAATTGCAATTTTATAACCTTATCCGGAATTCAAAGCAATAAAAAAAGCAAAAATATTACATTATTTATTGTCGAGATGCAAATTTCACGTGGTTAAACTCAAACAATGAAATTAATAAATCATTTTATTCCTTCTTTCTCTTTCTCTCTTTAAGAAATGAACGTGGTTATATATATAAATATATATATATATATATATTTAAAAAAAAAGACATAGTGAAGTATAAATCTTATATCTGAACAAAATTAAAGTTTTAAAAAATCGTTCGAAATGCTTGAATAAAAAGTACAAAAAAGGGACTCAAAGTAATAACCAATTCTCTCACTTGATGGCGCTGCTGTTAGTTGTAAAGTACATGTTTGGAAGTCTGTCACAACGTAGTACAGACAAGCTAGCTTAGTTGTGTGTTGAACGGTAACGGACATCATCAGGATAGCTGAATCAAAAATGTGGGCATACTTCGTGGCATGTGCTATATTCATTCAATGTAAGTTGAAATTTTTTTACCCCCAAAATAAAGATAAAAAAATAAATAAATAAATTTTAACTGTTGCGAAACTTACAGATTTTAAATTATATATACATTTTTTTTTTCTCTCTTAAGAAAATGTACATCAGATGATATAGAAATTGAAATTAAAAAAAAAATTTAATTTTTAATTTTTCTCTTCGTAAATAAAAAATTTGTAAATTTCAGAAATTTAATTTAAATCATTTTCCTAATTTAAAAAAAAAAAAAATGCAGTTTCAGTTGTCAATTTCTTTTAATTTTAATTAAAATTTCTAGAAATTTAATTGTAATTAACTAACCGAAAAGTTTTAACGTATTTTTAACTACTAAATTGCAATTATTTATATTTAATTTCTAAAATACCGTAATAGTTATTATAATAAATTTTAATTATTTATATATTAATATTTTTATGATAACAATCTTAGTAAGATATACTGGAGTTATTTACCTCTCTATGCTTAAAATATAACTATATTTCGATGTTTAAAAACCGTATTTTTTCGCTCGTATCGTAGATAAGTTAATAATAAAATATTCATTACTAAACCGATCGGGAATGGAAAAATATTAAATCAACTGTATCAAAAAAATGTAGATACTAATGTAAAAGAAAAAAGGAATCTTTTAATGTACTTTGTGTCATTTATGTAACGAGTTACAAGGTGCAATGTCTTAACATCATTCTTGCAACGTGAGGTAAGCCAACAGTCTTCCCAGAGGAGTATCCTATAAAGTGCTCTTTCTTGTCGGTCGTCTCTATGTCACACAAGTTGACATCAGAACTGTCTTTCCTCTCCTACGGCTTTTTACATACGTCTACAGTCAGAACATCTTCGGCAGAGTTTTATAGTTCCCAAAGGTATATAAAGCTTTCCACTTAAACACTCTACCTTACCTGGTTTTGCGGTACTTTCTAGCATGTCAATCAAACCCTTAATACTATTCCGGATGGTTTCATATTTGTTTATGGCTTTTTGTATCCGAAATGCAATTACTGTAAATACGCTCATATTAAATTATCATTCGTCCATTATTTCTAATTCAAAAAAAAAGAAAAAAAAATAAAAAGAAAAACTTTCAAACATTGTTCTGCACTCCAGAAAAATATATATATATAAAAAAATTTTTCTAATCATAAAGCATATATAAAAATATTTTGATTAAATTTTAAGTGGATTTCCTGAATAATTTTCTTAGCATGCACAGTATTTTTGTAACTAGAATATATTAAGTCCAATTGAGAATTTCAATGAAATATTGCATTATTCTGCCTACTGAATTAATGCGAAATGTTACGTAGAGAATATTTTTATCAAACAATCGAACTACTAAATCATTTTTTATTATTTCTTTAAAAGGAGTTAATAAATTTTAATTAATCGTAAAGGAGTACCAAAAAAAAAAATCGACTATGCATGCGAATAAAATAAAATTTCATATATATATATTAAATAAAATTTCCAATAGTTTATTTTATTATTTTTCTTGCATAAATAATGCATTAAAAATTCCTATTTTTAGTTAATTAAAATACTAAAATTGAACGATGGAATATTTAAAAAAAAAAAAAAAAATATTTACTTAAAAATAGCTTTTAAGATATTTTACTTTAGAAATTAAGAGAAAAAAATATATATAAATAGTATAAAAAGCTTAAATATTTTTTCTGTTTCAGTTGAAAAATACATTATTAACGAATGTTTATGTTATTTCACAACTTTTATAAATCGATTAATCGACTGATCGAATATTTGCAAGAATATTATATACATATGGCAATTTATGGGTAATATACCTGATGATGAATGTTGTAATAGAATTTTAACGACAACATGAATACTTGTCTTTCGTGTAATTAACGTATAACAACAATAAACAACAAGCATTTATTAAATAATTAACATTAGAGATATGAGTTCCATAATTCTGTAATAGAGTTAATAATAAATCCTTGAATAAAATTGCTCTCTTATCATAATTTCCTGTTACATATTTTTTCTTTTTTCTTTTTTTTTAAACGAATTTTATCATATTTAATTATTAAATATTAAATGAAATTAATCGAGTTAATAGAAATAAAAATTATTCTTTAATTTATATTAAAATATAATGATTATTTATTATTTTTTATTATTTTTTAATTTTTTTTTAAATGTTTATAAAGATGTTTTCTTAACCGCAATTGCTTAAGGCTCCTCAAAGTTTTTCTTCTTCTTATTTTTTTTTTCAGAATTTTACTAATCTAACTTTTTTAAATATTAATTAAAAAAAATTAAATTAAATTGAATTAGTAGAATTAAAATATATATATTTTTCTTTAATTTATATTAATGCATTAAAACTTTGCGGTTATTTATTTTTATTATAATTTTTTTTTTTACTTCTGGTTGTTTTCTTTGTGAAACATCAATGACACACGACAGAACTTAATTAAAATTGTTTTAAAATTAAATTAAACATTTATGACGTTTCTTTATATAAGAATCC
This sequence comes from Androctonus mauritanicus, assembly GCA_011317285.2. Lineage (NCBI taxonomy): Eukaryota > Metazoa > Arthropoda > Arachnida > Scorpiones > Buthidae > Androctonus > Androctonus mauritanicus. Next base: position 38,729 of record WUQG02087704.1, on the reverse strand, counting down.
ATAAACATTTAAATTTTTTTTTTTTTAATTTCTAAACATAAAATTGATTTCTTTATTTTTAAATATAATTTTTTAATTTTTTTTAAAAAATTACTCTAATCGTTGACGATTAAAAAATAATTTTTTATATAATATTTTTTTTTTTTTTTTGTAATAATAGTTTTGTATCATGTACACGGTTTCGGAAATTTTAACAATTTATCCGCTTTTATCTTTTTATAGAAAAAAAAAATTTGCAGATCATTGGATTCAAACTGCATTATTCAGCCAATTTTGGGCACTGCATGAACCAATTTAGTCGGAATTCGATAAACCCTTAACACTAATAAAACTTCATGCAAACATCCATTTAAATCGGATTATTTTAAGAGTATTATAACATCCAAGATAATAGCCCCATTTTTGTATAAATTTTGGATGGGATGCAATCAATTTGATCAAATTTCCAAGAATTTATAATCTCGATTTTTAACAAATTTTATTGAATTTTATTTTATTTTATTTTTTTTTTACTATTAAATTATTCTAGACAGACATGCAGATCTGTCTATTCAATAATTTATTATTATTATTATTATTATTTTATTTACTTTTTAATTCGATTGTAAATAATTTAATCTATTTTTATTTTTATTTTTTTATTTCTTCGTTTTATTTATTTGCCGTTTTAATAAATGAACGACATTGTTGTTATTAAAATTTCTTATTAAAAATTTAATTTTAATTAAGAGTTATGATGAGGTTAATTAATTTTATGTATGTTTATTTCTAAATAATTTTTCATGGAATTATTCGAGAAATTTGTTTACACAAGTTTGCTTAAATCCAAAATTCATTAATTTAAATTTAGGAAAGAAGGAAAAATTTTTCCGAATACAATATTTATATTTATTAATATTAAATTTTCGAATTTGTCATTGTGTACATTAATTTATTTATTGTCGGGTTATTGTAATATATATATATGTATATTTTTTCACGTATAAAAATGCAAAAATTCAAAACCGAAAAAAATGCATTTTTTATGTTTTTTTTCAGTTTAAGTTTGCAAAAAAATAATATATATATATATGTATGTATATATTTTGCAATTTTACGGAGTGAATTTCTCTTTAAATTTTTAACAAATAGATAAATAATAATAATAACAAATAATTTTAAAGATATGTCGGAAATATATTTTAAAATTTAAAAAAAAATAAAAAATTCTAAATTTGTCTTTGATGTTTCATTATTAAAATATTTAAAAAAAAATAAAAAATAAATTAAAAGAATATTTTTTTTTTCGATTAAATTCTATTAATTTTATTCAATATTAAATTTAATTTCGGAATAAATTTTGATTCGATTGTATTAAAAAATTTAATAATAAAAAAATAGAAACCTTTAAAATTATTTTAAGTAGATATTTTTAATATTTATTTTCTGAATATTTTACGATTTTTTATTAAATGTTTTTAAATATTAAAAAAATTACCAGAGTGAATTTTTAAATATTAAAAAAAAAAAAAAAAAAATTCACTTTGGAAGGGGGAAAAATTGTATACATTTTTAGATATTTAACCATCCCAGTTTTCTATATATTCAACACAAGAGACTCTTTTTTTATTTTTTTTATTTTTTTTGGTTATTGATAAAAATCTTTCAGAATAAATAAGCCACGTATTTTTCTGTTTCCTTCGAGAAAATGGGACCAAAAATAGATTCAAAATTCCATTTTTCCGCTTAAAGAAGGTATCAAGGAATCATTTATAAAAATAATCAGAGAGAATCAGAAGGTGTACAGGATCTAAGATAACTAATGGTTACACCAACACGACCTGACAAACTCCGCACTATTATCCGCTATTCGCGGATTAACTTTAATCCCTTATTGACAGATCAAATAGCTTTGACTGTGTCTGATAATCCTTCGTATTTAGTTCTCTCTGCCAAGAAAGGCAAAAGTCACAACCATCTAAGTAAAGCTAGAATTATTTACACAATCAATTTGTACCTTATTCTAACAAAAATGCTATTTGAAGGCTTTTTCGTAATGAATCAGTTGCTAGTTTTTTCCCCCTTCCATGTAATTAATCAATGCTTTTTGAACTCTACTGAGTAATTAATTAACAAAATACTGATTGAGTTTAGTGATTAATTTGTATAATCCTGAGATTCTCTCTCTCTTTTTTTTTTTAAATGAATTGATGATTTATTATTATTCTCCTAATCAACAAGTGCGTTTTATATATACATATATATATATATATTCCTCATCATAAATCAACCCTACAAAATGATCGGTCAGATTGTTAGATTTTCATTTTAATAACTCTCAAGAACATCTCTCAGGTTTATTCAGGTTTTCGAGACGTTTAAAGAATTGTTGAACGAGTTAACTGGACAATTCATCACCAACCAAACCCAAATTTGTCACTGTAACATCCAATTTAGCTTCCAAGTGTAGTTTATCTTAGTTTCAATCATTTTAAATAAGCAATTATCCTCTTATACGAGATCCTGTGGGAGGTAAACAGTTGCATGTGAACCAACAGTTTTCAGTCATCTATCAGAACTCTATATCTGGATAAAGTTTGCGATATCCATTGACAGAAATTAAATTGAGATGTCAAGATACACAATAACAGATATCTGATAGGACTCCCACATCACCACCGATCGAAACATTGCTTGTCTTTTGCAATCTTTGCTTGTCTTTTTTTTTTCGCTCTTATACAACCGATAATAACTTTTAGTATCCTTTTTTTTAACTGGTAATCTTCCAATTATATCTGGAAGAAAGTTAAACTTAATCTAACATCACCTATTGTTTCGTTTCTTGCCCGTAAAAAAAAAAAAAAAAAATTCTTATTTCTTAGCGCAATATTTCAATCCATCAGTAGCAATGTTTATAAAAATAGCTATCTTTAAAAACACCTTTCTATCGACTAACCTAAACAGACAGCTCATCCTTCAACTTAGTCGAGGAATAAAGTATTTTCAACCTAAGTTATGTCACATGCTTTGCTTTAACGCTAATTAATTGTATTTAGTGTCATTTATCATTTTTAATGTTGTTATTTTCGCATTATTGCAATATTGACGAGTAAACACTTTTTGTCTTTTTTTTATTTTTTGTATTCCACATGTGTTGCTTCATCATTATCACTTTTACTAATAAGTTATCTATGTAATAATAGATTCGAGTATCTTAAACAATATTCTTTTGTGCAAATTTATGCTTCAAAATGGAGAATGTTTCCATTTTTCTGACCTTTACTTTAGTGCAATAATGTCTTTTTATCATCAGCTACAATAGTTTTCTAAACTATTGCATTTAATGTTTCTAAACTAGTACATTTAATGCTTCTAAACTAGTACATTTAATGCTTCTAAACTAGTATACTTAATGCTTCTAAACTAGTACACTTAATACTTCTAAATTATTTCATTTAATGATGTAAATAAATTATTGATATAAAGCAATATTTTAATACAAATAGTTAAAATTTCCTACACAAATTATGACTTGGTTTTTTCTTTATATCAGTACAACCATCATCGTCATCTTTAAAACATCAACATCATAAAAATTATCATATATTTTTTTTTTTCAAAATTATAATTTATTTCAATTGAGATAGATGTATAGATAATCTTTTTTTGTTCACGTAAACTTTATCTTATCTGAAGACGAAAGAAATCCTTACATTCTTTGATAGATGACATGATAAAAAAATATATTGAGTAGATCGCGAGATATCTATCTTGTAGATAGATAATTGCAATTTTGCAAGAATGATACATTATATATATAATATAATATATATATATATATATATAGAGTTATAAACTATATTTTTAATATATTTTATGAAGTATTGATTGCATATTAAACGTTGTTTAATATGCAACAATTATTTTCAAGAAGAACAAGTAATGAAAAACAGCAACAAAAAAAAAAAACCAAAAAAATTCTGCGAACACTGAATAATAATTTTTAATGTGCATGAAATTAATACAAAACAGCTCATGTCAATTAATCAAAGATAAATGTGATATACAGTTGGATTATGATTAACACGACAAATAATGGATAATTGGGTGTAATGACAAATTATGAAGTGTCACAACAATAATGATGTCATTAAAAATTAAATTTTAAATAGGAATTTTCTAGAAATATATAAAATTGCAATTTCCTTTACTTAAGTAGACCTTGCATATCTTATAAATTTCTTAATAACTTTCTTCTTTTTTTTTTCGTTTCGAAAGGAGAAAAACGATTTTATGATCATTTAAAAATTCTGGAAAAAAAACAAAAAAAAAAAAGATGTTTTTCTTTCCTTTCTCCTTTGAGAATAATTCGAAGATTTAAAGTAGTAATCGTACCAATTAAAAGATATAAATGTTAGTTTGTTTAAGGTAAATTTTACATAGTTAGATATTTATTAATGTTTAAAAAAAGCTAAATAATAGTTTATGCATATTTTATCGAAGCCAAGATATTCTTCTGTTTGTTTAATATATATATTTTTTTTAATCATTAATTTTTAAAATAAACATTTAACGCTATGTTTAATTTTAAAAATATAGAAAAAAAAATAAATTAAAAAAACAATCACGTTTAAAGTGATTTTTCTCCGTCGAAATCAATCGAAACGTGAAACATTTTTCTTATCGAAACAAAAGCTGCAAACGTAACTTTTTCGAAAATTTTGATTTTTTTTTTTTATTATTTTTAGATCATTAAATGGTCAAAATATATATTTTTATTTAAATCATTCCAATTAAAATAATTTGACATATTTTTTTTCAAAATAGCAAGAGGAACCATTAAAACTTGCAATTTGTTTTAACGCTATTTATCAGAATGTTCCCCCTCCTAAAAATTTCCGCCATATTGGTCAAAAACGATGTAAACAAAATGAATAAAGTGACAAAAATAGACGAAAAAAAATTGTTTCAGAAGTCAAATATCACCGCATACAAAATTAATTTTAAATTTATATTTTTAAGAAAAATAAAATAAAAGGTGTTGCTAAGAAAAAACTTAAGATCGCTTTCTACTTAAATGATTTTGTATGAATAAGAACACAATGTAAATAAAGGTAGGCCAGCGTTGGTTAATAAGTAAAGTTTAAAAAGCTTTTCCTCTCAACTCTCCGTTGGTTTTCATTTTAGACTTAAATAGTTAAAAAAGAAAAAAAAATCTTTTCATCGGATAAGAAAATTAAATAGAGATAGACTTAACTCTTCAATAGAGTCCGTTAAATAGCAAGTTTAGACATACTTGGCTTACGTTCAGTTCTAGTATAGAAGCCCATTAACTTCCACTCTGCAAGGACCAAGGACTTTCTTCTCTTGTACTCCCAGTCGTGTCATTAGTTTTACACTCTATTTTTTGTTTCTTCTAGTATTGGATCGAACTTCTATTATTCTCAGCACTGCAGGCAGGAAGGCCATTAGCTTATCCACAGAATAGATCCTGTCTTCGTTGAAGAACAATTAACTCTGTTTACTAAGTTTAGTCAACTTATAAAATCCAACTATGTATAACCCTCTTTTTTTATCTCTCTCTCTCTCTTTCATTGATGATAAAGCCTCGGAGAAATTTGGTCAAGGGAAAAAAAAAATACAAAATAAAAAAAAACGAAAATTCTAATAAGTAGTGATACCTCAAAGTGTTAACATTACACCGATTTTCTCTTGAATTATTTATTATATTTTTTCGGTTCTTGTATATTTTAGTGTAATTATTTGTTCTTCGAATCATTCTTAATCTCTTGTCAGTAGAAGATATTTATATATTTGAAAATTTGGAAAAAATATAATTAGTCTAAAAGAATTAGAAATTAGAATTTGTATGAGAAAAAGATCTAGTTTTCATAGTCTAAAGAATATAATATCAAATCTACTTTATGTATTTTAAATTGTAAAATACTAAAAATTTATTACCATTAGTGCTTATAATTTTTCTAGAATTTCTTTTTAAAAAAAATTACTAATTTTATGAAATTAAGATAAAAAAAAATCTTAATTTCATAAAATTAGTAATTTTTTTAAAAAAGAAATTCTAGAAAAATTATAAGCACTAATGGTAATAAATTTTTAGTATTTTACAATTTAAAGTACGTAAAGTGTTCAAGAATTTTTCAAAAAAAAATTCTTGAACAGATTTTAAAAATTCTAGTCTGCTCTATAATTTAAAAATAATCCGTTTTATAATTTAAAAAAATATATATATTCATTTCAGAAATCTATTCTATATTTTTTTAATCTTTAATTATAGAAATTCATTTTAAATAATCAGTTTTTAAAAATCCTTAATTATAGAAATCCATTCTATAATTTTTTTAAATCTTTAATTATAAAATTCCGTTCTATAATTAAAAAAAGTATTCAGTTCTAGAAATCCATTCTATAATTTTTTTAATACTTTAATTATAGAAACCTCTTCTAGAATTTCAAAAAATCGCTAGTTCTAAATATCTAATCTAGAAATTCTCTACAGCTAGCGAGTGAGATTATTTTATCGTCTAATTCTTGTTCCCTTTCTAATGAACTATAATTATTTACAGAAAATTAAATTATTCTTCTCATAATTCCTCCTAATAAGATTTTTTTAATCTTTAATTATAGATCCATTCTATAATTAAAAATTAAGAAGAAATATCTTTATTCATTTTGTTTACATCATTTTTTAATTATAAAAATCCGTTGTATAATTTAAAAAAAGGTATTCAGTTCTAGAAATCCGTTCTATAATTTTTTTTAATCTTTAATTATAGAAATCTCTTCTAGAATTTCAAAAAATCGCAAGTTCTAAATATCTAATCTAGAAATTCTCTACAGCTAGAGAATGAGATTATTTTATCGCATAAATTCCCGTTTCCTTTTTGATGAACTATAATTTTTTACAGAAAATTAAATTTTTCCTTCTCATAATTTCAGATTTCTTTTTAAAGATTAATGTTATAAAATAAATAAAGAAAGAAAAATTTCTAAAATGTCACTTTTATACTTATTTAACAGATTAAATATTTAATCTTAATAAGAGATAATTGAAAAATTAAATATTTGCTAAATCAAATTAAATAAATTTTAATTAAATTTAATTTAATTAGCATTTTTAATAAATAATTTCGGTTTAATGTTATTAAATTTTGAAATTACTCTTATTATTATTATTAATAATCTAAAATTTATTAATTAAAGCAATAAGGATCTTATTAGATATTAATTATTCATCATTTATTTACGTTTTTTTAAATATTTTAAAAGAAATTTTAAATATTTATAAACTGACGCAAATGAATTAATTAAAAAGTAATTATTAATATAAATATATACTTATAAAATTATTATTATTATTTTTTATTAATTTAGTATAATCTTTATGATTATTTTTTAATATAATTATATTATAGGCAAAACAAATATTGTATAAAAAAATATTTTTTGATTAAATTCTTCCAAAAAATAAAATTTTTTTTTTCGGTTGACATCTAATAAATTAATTTTTATAAAAATAAAATAAAATGAATAATTATTGATTATTTTTAAAATAATAATATATTAAATTTTAACCATTTTAAATTTAAATTAATAATTTTTTAATTTTTTAGTTTCGAATTTTTAGTTAAAATTTTTTTTTAATTTAATATATATATATATTTATTTGATTTTTTAATATTTTATAACATATTTTTTTTACTCTAAATTTCATTAGTTTCTATCTCTTTTTTTTTGTTTTTTTTTACTGTTTTAACTTTAAGAAAGAAACACATTTAAAATTCCTTTAAATCTTTAAAACATGAAATTCTTTAAAACGTAATTGAAATTAATAAATATGGGCCTCCTAATTTCATTTTCACCATAAGAGTAAAATGATACTTAATTTTCATATTTTTATAAAATTAAATTTTCCGAATATTTCTTTGAGAATTGGGATCAAATATCTTTCATGGTAGTGAAAACTTTCAGACATCATTATTTCTGGCTTTAAGATAATTTAATTCATTTCCAATATAAAACTTTTGACATAACTAAAATCGATATTAAAATGAAGGAGATGGGATATAGGTAGTTAAGTTAATTATCTTTATCTCTCTTCCTAATAATCTTAAGTATACAATATTTTGTTTCTTCCTTCCTGATTTAAAAATATAATCAAAGACATGGAAGTTGAATGAATGATAATGACCTTATTTAATATAAGAAAAATAAATAAATTCCAATTCTATCCTTAATTATTATAAATTGCAAAAATTATCAAACACGAGAATTTGTTGAATAATGCAAATTATCATCTAATAAATGTATTTAAATATTTCTCTACCAATCGAAAGTTTAGTTGAAATCGAATGGAAATCGTTCTGATGCATGACAAATTTAATGTTGCAATTAAATATCATTCGATTAAAACAAAATTAATATATAATATTGTAGCGCTTTCGAAACACATTAATTGATATAAATCGAAAGTGCTACAATATTATTATTATTGTTGTTGTAATAAAACAAAACTCTAATGTTGTAGACCTTTCGATCTATATCAATTAAGATGGATCGAAGGGGCTACAGCATTAGAGTTGTTTCATTAGAATTGTTTTATTGTTTAATTGATATAGATCAAAAGAGCTATATCAATTAAACAATAAAATGATAAAACAACTCTAATGCTGTAGCCCTTTCGATCTATCTTAATTAATATATATCGAAAGCGCTATATCAATTAAACAATAAAACAACTCTAATGAAACAGCTCTAATGCTGTAGCCCTTTCGATCTATATCAATTAACATAGATCGAAAGCGCTACAGTATTAGAAGCTGTTTAATTGCAAATATTATTAAAACTAAAGTTTTAATCGATTGATATGAATCGAAAGTGCTAAGCTATGATATTATCTTCACATCCTAGAATTTAATTCTTAAGTAAATAAATAATCTCGAATGCCATCTTAAATAAACAAAATCGATAAGTATTCATAATTTAAATGCATTATATTCAAAAATCAAGAATTATTTATCAACTAACCAATACTTAAAATTCTTTTATTATTATTATTATTATTATTATTCATAAAAAAAAAAAAAAATAATAATAATGGATGAGATTTTCTTCCTAGTTCAGTTTTAATGAATTATAGAAGCTCAATAGTATATTTTACGTCTTCGTGAATATCCCATTCAAAAATTTTATTTAATAAAAAAAAAAAACTGTATTACTACAACATGCATTTCAATTATTAAAAAAAAAAAAAGAAAAATCAAGAAAAATCAATGCTTTTTTGTGATTTTTATAAGATAAAATATCATATATGTATAGCCAACGACATTTGATATTCAGTATATTTTAAGATGGCTTGACAGAATGATGTAATAATTCCCTAATGAGCTCTTTCAAGATCAATTTTAATTTTATCAAGCATCAGTTATTTACTCAATTTGTGATCTTCATTAACAAATCGTAATGACGTTCTAACAAAAGTATCATTAATCAATATATAGCATAATTAGTTTATTGCACAGTTTTCATCTCTTTTAAAATATTGCATGCTTATATCCATTTTTACAAAAATTAATAAAAAAATCGAATTTTAAACAACCAGTATTATTATTATTCTTATTTTATCAAAGGATAGGGAAGGAAAATCACTTAACAATTTAAATAATAAAAAAAAAATATTATTTTTATAGCGGTAATGGCAGAATAAAATACAACTAATTAGATTATTGCATCGTTTAGATGTTATTGCACTATTTGGCCGCATTTATATTAAAATTGTTATTATTATTTTTTTTTTTTTGTTTTCTTATGAGAGATATTAAGTTAAAAATTGTTTGCAGATATTTTTTATGATTTATAAATAGAATCGTTACTGTTATAAAAATAACAATAATAATAGCAACGATATAAAAAAAATGAATGAAGGAAATCATTTTTCTCTATATTTTAAAAGGTAAGAAGATAAATGAAGCAATAATTTTTAATAACATTCTCGTACACCTTCAATAATAATAATAAAATTTATTATTTATAATAAATTACTAAAAATATAATAATATATCTTAAGTTGGGAAATATAAAGAAGTGAAAAAGTAATGTCATGATATATTTTAAACTCTATACATTAACATAATGGCTTTAAGTTAAGTTTTATTGTAAAGCTTTGAATTTTATTTCTCGACTAAGTTTAGAATTATAGCCAAAATTTTCTCTTAGCAAGCTCACACACACACACACACACACACACACACACACTGTTATTATGAAATAGTAGTTAGAAGAACACTAATTACCTTAATAGCTAATTACTCCATCTAATGACTTTAGTTTAGCATGCATCTTAACTGACTTCTATCCACCAAACCAAAACAACTTTTGAGAGCTTTTGCTGATGCCTATTTTAATATGTCAATAATTCAATATACTTTCTTTATACATTATTATCTTTTAAGTGCTATAATGAACTTCAATCAGTCAAGAAATATAAAAATAAAATTTTATTTCTAACTTTAATAAGCTTATATATATATTTTTTTTTTTCTTTATTGTCTATCATTTCGAAATTTGATAATTTTGTATGAGAATTATTTATATATTATTTTTTGTTAGCCAACATTACGAGAAATTTCGATGACGTTAAAGCAATAAATGTTTAGAAAATTTGAATTTTTTTTCTTTCTTTCTATCCAATCTCTTTCATCTAAATGGGAGTTTTACCGTTTATTTCGTCTCCGGCGATGATGTCATTTATTACACAACAATGAAGTTAACCAATTGAATCGTTTTCCAATTTTTGAATGATTGCATTGGGAATATTGTCTGTTTTTAAGGGAGGATCTCTTTCCCCCCATTTGTATTTCTAAACGTGCTAGTTTTGAGAAAATCCCTTGGCATGAAACTTTAAGGCTGTAATAGCGAGCAAAAGCTAAGACAACATAGTATTGCAAGCACGTAGTTTCTTCGTTAGTCATGCAATGCTGTCTTTACGATCCTGTGCAACATCCGGTATAGTTTACATATATCGTGCTAGAAGTTCGTGTTCCCTCAAACAGTCAGGAAACAAAAGGCTTGATTGATGATCTTTCGAATCCGCACGCTAATACTATATCACATGTTTCTGCTAGACCTTAAATTCGCGAAATTTCACGTGATTACAAATTGTGAAATTTGCGAATCTTCATTTGCACCATTTTCTACCACACGTGCGCTTTTTTCACTTCCAAGTTTATTTTCTATCCGTATCTTGCATGCAATATACCACACCTATTCATATCGTGTGTGTAATATTGTCACAAATTTATAAATATTGTAAAGTTAGAAATGAAATAAAAAATTTAATTTCTACATTTATACTAGTTTCGAGGCGTGGCATTTTCTGATTTGTATAATAATTATTATTCCTAGTACGTCCTTAATTTTCACAGGTTCTACTACACTCTTACACTTTCAAAACGTCGAATCTCGAAAAGAAAATCACACAAACTTATAATTTATATAAAAACTGCAATATATTAAAGTATATAAAATGATATCGTGCATTTTTGTTTACGAGATTGGAATTTTATTAATTTATAAAATTTCTAAAGTTTGTAATAAGAAAAAATCGAACAAAAAAAAAGTTACGTGTTGTAACCGCGAAAAAAAACACTAGCTGTGTTGTTTTGTTATTTGTTGAGATCGTGAAGAAATTTGTTGTTTATGTTCTATAACTATAGCGTGCAAGAGAACACTTTTCCCAATCATTTCTTTTCTATCTAATAATTTATCAAATTTCTTTAGAAAGACAGATTTTTATCATTCGTTGTAGGCCCTATAATCTTTATAAAATTTTTATTTTCAAAATATATGAATTATTTACGTTATTATCTAGATTTTATCAGTAGTTTTAACCATTATCATTATTATTTTATATTTATGTGGACAATAATTTTTCATGTTTTTCTCTCCTCCTACAAAATATAAATTCAATTTTTTTATTAACAGTATTATTATATTTACAGTTAGTTTTTCTAATTTGATTTAGTTTGATTCAAGCCCAAAGAAATTTTTATATTGTCCAAATATTAAAAACTGTTATACGTAAAAGTTTCGTAAATTTGAATTTTTTTCTGTCCAATCACTTTCTTCGAAGTCGATTTTGCCGTTTTTCTTGATACAAATGATGATGTCACATTTACGTAACAATAAAAACAATAGTTTTTTTAAAAAATTTACAACGTTAATTGATTTTTTAAAATTATTATTATTAATATTTGAAAATTTTTATATATACTTAATTATTAAATTTTATTGTTGTTACTTCGATTTCTTCTGTTAGATTTTTTTTTTAATTTCAATCTTGGTATAACAGATAAATTTTCTATGATGTCAGAAAAATAATTGTTACGTAACAGAAAGTTTTCGAAAATTCGAAAAATATTATAGCCAATCGGTTTCGTGTAACAGAATTTTAACCGTTTTTTTTTTAAATTCTATCAATGACGTCATATACACGTAACCATAAAGTTAGCCAATTGAATCATATTTCCGATTTTAAACGCTTACGTTGGGAATATTTTTATTTCTTTTACGGATTACATTAGAGTAGAGAAAAATCTCTGTCACGAAAGTTAGCGAAAAGCTATTGATAAATTTTTAACAGCGAATAAAATCACTGCTGTAGCCATTTAACTGGTATAAAACAAAATACAAATTCCAATTTTCTAGACTAAATCAAAAACAATTTTTTTTTTTTTTTTGAGAAGTACGGCATAACTTTTGAGGAAAACTGTTTCATAAAACATATGTTTTTATAAAAAGTCTGAATTTTACTTTAAATCATAAGAATTTACCGGTATAGATGAAAGAATCGTATTTACCAGAGAGATATCTATATATTTTTATTGTTTCATCTTCTCTTCTCTCGTTGTGTGTTTTTTTTCTTCTTACATTTTTATTATTATTTTTTCGAGTTCGAAATAAGTTTATAAATGAATATAAGCGTGAAATAAATGGCATAAAATATATTTTTGAAAGAAAACATTTTTATATTTTCTCATAAATTCATATATGTACTGTTATTATTATTTTATGATGCACTAAGAACTAGCAAAATGCGACGATACAAAAAAAAAACGAAAAAAAAATCGAAATAAATTTAGCATCAAATGAATTATTGCAATGAATTAAATTTCTACTATGATTCACGGTCCGTCTCATCTTGTTTAATGATGCAGATTCGTCGTTAGAAATGTGATCAAGGTAAGAGATTTATAGCAATTTACGCTGAGTGAAGATGCCATTTTTTCGGGGTAGTAGTTGTTGAGAAAATCACATCTAATGATGTTTTTCAGACTCGTGAAATATTTAAGTAGGGTCCATAAAATATTTCAAGGTGATACAAAGATGCCAACAAAAAATTACACGAGTAAACGTAGGCAACAAAACAACAAAATTATTACTTACAGAGAGAGAGAGAGAGAGACATAAAAACATCAAATGCTGCACTAAAAAAAAAAAAAAACAGCACGATATTATGAATTGCAATTAAAGCTCTTTAAAACTTTAAAATGTTTATTGATTGTATTTAATTTTATCAAGTTTATTCTTATTAAATATTAACATCTTGATTCAATTGTTTACTTTCATAATAACGATAGAATCAGAAGGATTCCTTAGAGAATTACAAGAATCTAATTCTATTGTAGCTCTATAATAACTATAGTTAGTAAATATTTGATCATTGGAGATGATTTGATCATCGTTTATTTCTCGTTGTGTAAATTAGATGCTATTCTTCATCGCAAAACTATAATAAGAATGTCCATTATTGATATTTCTGCATCTTCATCTTGAAAACTTGTTAAAGATGTATTCAGAGATTTGCTTGCAATTTACTCTATTAATTTTGATATATTGTTGTTGAAATTAAAGAGTTTGAATAAAATCTATTTTCTATCTAATATTTCTATGATTTTGCAATAAATTATGAGAAAATGATAGTTTTAACTCGCTTATTAATAACATGGAAACAATCGTTGAAAAATCGTATCAAAACTTTCTTTATTAAGTATATCAATGTTATGAAGGTTTTCGTGGTTGTGGGATATGCTTTTATGACATAAAGTAAAGCATTTAAATCCTCATTTACTGAAATTTCTATGAAAAAAAATAATTTCAAAATCTGTGAAAATCTTTTAAAGAGATTTGGACAAAATAATATCATAGTCTACAGAAAGAAAAAATTATTTATTATACAAAATTTAGCATAAAATACTATGCGATAGAGAATCCATAGATTCATCAGAACTTGACTGATAAAGAAGTGTATTTTGTTTCTTTAATGTTTACTGTTGGTTCAACCATGAAATTATAATTTTTACATAAAAATAACTGCATAAATATCAGTAGCCACAAGCTAGTTAGCAGTTTATTTAGTTTCTGAAAAGAGCGATATCAAAATCATCTCTTATAAATGGATATGGAAATTTATGTATTGGCCACATACATAAATTTACTCCATTAAAACTCGTCTTAAAAATGCCAAGTTAAGAAACCACATACCGATGCAACAATTGAAGAACTTAATTTATTTAAAGCACGGAATTCTCTACTTTTTTAATGTAAAACTTCTTCGGGAATAAAGCAGACTGCTGGTTACTCTTAATATTTCTTCGACACCATCACACAAGCTAGTGAAAAATTGCGTGAAATATGGTATCGATGCAGAATATAGATGTTGACATAATAAAATACATCGGGAAGATAAATAAATATGTAGGAGAATAAGCTACACGTGGTTAAATATCTTTTGAATACAGATAAACCTTCAAATTCAGTCAAACATTATCATTGTGACAAGTTGATAAATGGTTATTTGTATGACAAATGTGCTACAGTGTAGATAATTGTGAAGTTTCTGTAGAATAGCTTGATATATAGTAATCTTTACATTTCACACGTAATTTGATGCTTAATTATCACTTTAGTTAATGTAGGCAGATTAACGGTAAAGAGAACATGTGCAGCATTCGCTTTAATTTGTTTAAAATGATTATTAATAACGCAAATGCGAACGATTTCTCCCGTATATAAATAGATATAAGTTTGCAGTACTTGTACATAATTTATAAACTTGTACATATGTATATACAAAACGAAAAATTTAATTATTTACCCGGAATAATTAAGTAAATAAGGTAATATTAATAAGGATGTAACGGAGTTTGTTTGTCGTAAATTATTTATTAACTCGAATTATATTTAAATGCTAAATTTAGAGACGATTTATAAATTTGTGTTTTCTTTTATTATTATTATTATTATTATTATTATTATTATTATTATTATTATTAAAGAAAGCGGAATGATAATTAGAAAATAATTATTTTTAAAAAAAGAATGATTATCTGAAAGTAAATAATGATTAAAGAAAATTAGAAATCGTTTTATCATTGTTTGTTCGAAAGTTTCTTTCTTTTTTTTTTTTTTTTGATAAATTGGAAAAAAATTTTATTCTGTTTTTATATAAATAAATTAATTTTGTTATCTGATGGCCAAATTTATTTAATTTTTTTTTTTCTATATAATAATTTATAAATATACAGTATATGACATTGGAGTTACTAACTTAGGAAAATGATTTGAAGTCATATTGTTAAGAATTAATTATTAGAAACTTAAATATGCATATATATATTACAGATTTGCATAACGGATGATCATTAATACATTATCTTTGACTTAATTACCGTTAAGTTTGTGCCACATTCGGTCTCATAAACGTTCATTTGCACTTATCGATCATAAAGTATGCTTCGTTACACCGATCTTCCACTCTCTCTCGTATGATTAACAAATTGCATTTTAAATGTATAAAGAGAGAGAGAATGAGAGAGAGAAATTAAACAAATGCCTTACTAGTTTAACATTGGATTAAATATTTAATAAACAATAGAATTTTAAAGATTTTCTCCGAGAATCTTTTCATTATTTATCTCTTGCCTATTCGAAGCTTTTAATGAAATTAATTATGCATCTTTGCTATTTACAATACTCCATTATAAACATGCAAGTAAAGTGTGATGTCCTGTTTCTGTTTGATTAAATCATACAGTAAGACACAGCAGTTGTATATTACGAAATGTTCTGTTTTCGAACACTAAGAGTGTAGAGATAAAATTAATATTTATCATTTTCTAAAAGAAATATATATATTTATGCATATGTATCAGTTAAATGGCAGCGTTATCTCGACCAGAACGAGAAATTTCACCACGTAGCTCTTTTATTTAAACTGATGATTTGCTTTTCATTACTTTGCGCTTTTATTCTAGCTGATCATGCACGAATTTTTTTTCTTCTTTCTAAACGAATGTCACGAGTAAAAACTAATGCATTCTAATACGTATTCTTGTATATTTTTAACGAATGCAAAAATGATTTGGTTAAGTAAAACGAATCGATAAGTTCAACATGTAATAACTTCATCGAGAAATGTATAAAATAACATAAAATTTGTTTTTTTTTTTTTTTTTTTTGTGAATTCGCAACAGATTTTATTTAAAATTTACTGTAAGTTTGAAGAATAAAACGGATTTAAAAAATTGCTAAATTTTGCAAAATAAATTTCAGATAAAATCGCGATATATGAAATACGTCATAAGCTCAGAATTTTTTTTTTATATTATGATAAGATTTCTGTTATAATTCTGACACATACTGTATTTTTTTTATGAATCTTGTGTTTCATTCATGCATGAACAAATAGTCGCCATTTTGAAATAATGTAACATATGATCGTGTAGTCGTCATTCGGTTAGAGAGCATGCGGGCGCCATTTTGAATAATACAACATATGAATCGCCATTCGGTTGTAGAGCCATATAGGCCTTCATTTTGAAATAATGTAACGTATGATCATGTGGTCGCCGTCTCGTTATAAAGTTATATAGACCATTTTGAAATTATATGCTACATAAAATCATTGCAGTAGTTATTTTTTCATGTGATAATCTCACCTGTAAATTTGTAAAATTTTTTAGAAATAAAGTGAAATGCTTTTTTTAGTTACAAACGAAAACAAGCAAAGACATAAACAGAGAAACAAGTAGAAAACTACAAAAGATATGGATATAAAAAACAAATTATAAGATAGATAAGCCAAATATGAAAATCTGACGACTTATACTGTATATTTTCTTTCTAGGCTCATCGATTTGCTTTGTTTTTGTCAAGGCATTACAATCGTAACTCTTCATTTCCAATTGTAAACACAACAAAAAGTTTTTTTTTTTTGTTTTTTTCAAATTCGTTAAAGTTTAACATGCTTGCATTTGTTACATCTATGTTATTTTTAAATGTTTCTATATACGTAGAAGCCAAGTATCAGAAAACAGATCAAAAAATTTCTTTACTAAAATTGGATTTTTTTTTCTTTTTTTTCTTAGTTTCTTTCGATTTGTTTTCTTCCTGCATTTTGTTTTTGTACGCTGTATATTTGTATTTTACTTTATTTTCCTCGATTCATTTTTAATTGTTTTTTTTTTTTTGAATTTTTTAGCTCGTGTTATCAATTACAGTAAACACATTTTTGGAATTGTTGCTCACTTTTTTATTTTTTTTGATTATTTATGTGGTATACAGAGAAAACATTCCTTTTAATTATATATATAATGCATCTCCTGGATCGTCCTTTCTGATCGTTTCACTTCTTTCCTTCAAACATGAAGAGATTTCGTGCTACTTATATGAAACTTAAGAAACTTTTAATTGTCTAGAAGAAAATTTTTGATCCTTAACTAAAAATCCCGAGAATAAAAAAAAAAGAGAAAGAAGGAAAACAAAGTGAGTTATTAAATGTTAATCTACGATTTAACTGAAGCAAATCAATGGTTATCATACAGAGTAAAATTCCCACATGATTTGTCTCAAAATATTCTGAGTAACCAACTGGTTAATTAAGCAAATAATAGAAAGAAAGAAGGAAAAAAAAGAAAATCTGCTAAATTCACTATAAGTAATTAATTGGATATAGATTAATGACATTTGGGACACGATATTTACTCTATCTCTAAATAAAAGGCAGTGTGATCAAAGCTGTACATTTTCTACATTCTTCTCAAAAAAAAAAAAAAAAAGTTTGACTTATTTATAATTTAATGTATTTTTAATTAGTAAATTAAATTATCTTTAACGCTTACTTAATTTTTAAAAGATTCTTAACCATAAATTACATTAAAGCAGTGCGGATCAAAGAAAAATAATCGCAAGAAAAATTTACTGACCCAGAAACAATTTTCGGCTTGGAGTCGTGAAAAATGGTTAATAATT
This sequence comes from Androctonus mauritanicus, assembly GCA_011317285.2. Classification (NCBI taxonomy): domain Eukaryota; kingdom Metazoa; phylum Arthropoda; class Arachnida; order Scorpiones; family Buthidae; genus Androctonus; species Androctonus mauritanicus. The sequence goes on along the minus strand of WUQG02087704.1, from coordinate 20,423 downwards.
AAATAAAATGAGTCGTTCTGGTTGGAATTTTTATCAGTTCGAATGGTATTTTAGGTCAAAAAGCTATGACCATCTCCTTTAGGTTCCATAATGACCATGCTCTTGATGGAGATGGTCATCAAGGGAATTGAATAAACCGGGGCGAAAATTGAAACACTGAATGCAACATTTATAGCTCACTCTCCACCATAAACTTATGCAAGAATATTTTATTTAAAAGTGTAATTAATATATTATTTACTGGTCATTTAACATGTTAGAGTGTTTGGGTGTATCCAGCCTGAGGACCTCTAACAGTGGACCACGAAGTTGGATATTTGCAGTTATGTGACAGCTACGCCCATGGATCGACACTTTAATTTACCTGAGAATGACGAAGAGAAAAACTACAGAATAAAATATTAATCTGCTTGGTCACGCAAGAACAGTTGACTCGTCCAACTAATATTATTTCTATGGCCCATATTCCTTTTCATTGCTGGACAAAATAGCCTAGTATATGGCCAATCGGAATTAAACGAGAAAAAAAGAAAATTACTTCCGTAATAATAAAAGAAATCCATAGATAAACTCATTATCTACATGATAATGAAGTATTATCACGTAATATTTTAATTTTTTTTATAATAATTATATTGGAATGTATACATTTATAATGTTAGTTATGGTAATTATTGAAATAATTTTTGGTCAGATCCATTAAGCCATCAAAGATTTTTTTTGATAATTGCGTTCCTGTTCGTGTTAAGTTAAATCTGCCAAAAAAAAATTTCTTTATCATCATTATCATCATCAAAATTTATTTTGATTATCATTTTTTAAATAAATATTCACGCTAATTTTAATTTTATACTTATCGAACTATTTATCAAACTCATGAAAATTTGAGTATTTTTGCCAAAAATTTTATCGATACTTTAAAAATTTCTCAATTTTTTCTTTATATATATATATACATGACAAAATCAGATTGCATAATCTGGAACAAAATTTAAATTTATTTTTATCGATTTTTGATGTAATCGCAGTTCAAAATGGATCAAACTACTCTTTGCATTTTGATACTCTTTTAAAACTTTTAAATTTAAACATGAGTTATGGCAAAATATCTTCATGGTAATTCTGATGATTAAAAAAAAATCCCATATAAAAATATATAACAAACTTGTAAAAATTAAGACGTGAAACATTTTCGCACTACGATTGTATCCAGTTGATAATGATTTCTTCTTTAGTTGGAGTCACGACGAAGTGAAATTCGTACCGTTTGGAGTTTCAATTTTTCTAAAGTGCTCCTTTTCAGTTTATTCTAACGCGAAGTAATCTTTAAGATACAAAAGGATGTCCATTTGTTATACATAACATGCTTCTGTACTTGACAGTTTGAATACATCTTTTAGAAATAGAAAAAAAAGATGCGAAAATAACTTCGAACGAATAGTAAAATTTTTCATTATAACTTATTCTTTTTAATATTAATATTTGGCAAATCATTTACATATATATCTTTTTTAATTTTTATTCTTAAGAAAATAAATTCTTTTCATAAAACAAAACCATCTCTCCAAGGTATCTTATCTCATGATATATACAGTATATATATATTTTAGTTTGGCTTGAATTTTTTCAAGTAAAATAGATGAATGTTAGATTTTATAAAAATAGAGTGCATAAATCTCAAAAAAAATAGCAAATAAAGTTTCAATCTAGTTTCATAAAAAGTAGCAGTTCCTTTTTTTTATGATAGTAGTTATACTGTAACCACCTTACTGTTTTGTATTTTATACTTTCCACATGTAAAAAGTGAATTTATCTTTAAAAAATACACATTTATTGAAGTAAAGTGAATAATAATAAATTCTGTATATCATAATAACCTATCTATTAAAATAATTCTCGTAAAAAAAAATCCTAAGCTCTTTATCAAAATATCTTCTTGTATAGAATATATATATATATATGTATAGGTATTTTTCTCATATTGATTCGAAGAGAATTATTTACTATTCTTTAAAAGAGACTAAAAACAAAACCTGTAGTTATTGATCTTGAGATTTGTTGTTTAATCTTTAAAGAAAGAAAAAAAAACAGGAATATGAGGATGAGGATCACAAGATCCAGTGATAGAAAGAGAGAGATGGAGAGAGTGGCGAAAAAAACTAGTTTGTTCTGGAATTCAATTTAATCCTAATATTTTTAACAACCTAAAAGTAATAATAAAAAAAAGTATATATATATTTTGGAAAACTTCCAGAAACTTCACGTTTGTTTTCGAATTTATGTCGAAAATTATATGCTTTAAATGAAATTATTTTGGCCCATTTTTCATTCTCTTGATTTATTTAAAGAGTTTTTCTTTTTTTTTTAACGTTAATAAAACTTATATAAGTCTTAGAATTTTTTAGCAAGACCATATTTATAAGCATGAGTGTATAAATTATACAGTTTCATGACAGGTTTTTATTTAAAAAAAAAATGTATATTTGAATATTTTTTTTTATTTATTCATTTCATATGCAAGAATAAAAATGGTAGAAATTAACGTAAAAATGGCTTTTCGGTAAATACGCGAATTTTTTATTCCCAAACGCGACTTAATTACATAAATTACCGATAAAAACTTTCTGCTGGAAGTAGTTAAAGAAATGAAGAAGAAGAAGAAGAAGAGAGAGAGAGAGGGAAAAAAGTAGAAAGTAAAAATAATTGTTTCTCTAGAAGACACGACATCACATAAGTTGTGTCAGGTCAGAGAAGGAAGAAACTACATGATTTATTTGCAAACATACCCCTGATTGCTTCTAAGTCCAACTCAGAGGTCAGAACAGTAGAATGATTAATATTAAAGAGAAATCAAACATATGCAGATTTAGTCATTATTCCAATCCTTCAGTTTCCTGTGATTCATACCATCCACCCTACATATTACAAAGAAGAGTTAAATACTTCCTGGATATGCAGATGTTCCTTTTGTTGGATAAAAAAAAAAGAATGCTACTACCACTACTACTACTTTGATTTATAGATTTTGAATATGGCCATACAACTCTAGGTCTTTAGCTAAAGTTGCAATGCCTGATATGTAAAACAGTCTTAAATCCTATCCATGAATAAAATGGATGTTGTGTAGCACAAAACCGCTTGACAGGGTTACAGAACTGTGTATCGATGCATGAAGTGTGGCAGTTTTATACCAGTATACATGTATTTCCTCTAGAAATAAAATATTCTCCGTTGTCACGTTTTAAAGTTTCTTTGATGTGAATATTTAATTTTAGTATCTTTTTGCTTCGTGATTTTTGGTTCTTATGCATAGCAAATGCTGTAGGCTATATAGTTTACTTTCTTTCTGATATTTGGTTTATGTAGTATAACAGTCCTATTAATTTGATTAATTGTATCAGATAGAAAAACGGAAAATTTGTTTTAATACTATTAAATAATACTTATCTTTATTTACGTGATACTTTACTTAAGAAAACGTGTATATTTTTATCGCTAAATCACCTATTTATATCTGTAATTACGCATAATGTAACTGATAAATGTCAGTCATTCATACGTAACAAGCATTCGTGTACATTAGGCATGAAAAGTGAAAACATGGATGTAAGTAGAAGTTGAGAAAATACAAAACATTTAATAATCACCGTGATCATAAAATACTTTAATATACATTTTTCGATGGTAAGTATCGACAGAATCCTTCGATGCTAAAGATTTAGTGCCAAAGATCTTTTTGATGAATATTGCATCGACATCGATATTTTTTATTATACAACTTTCCATTAGAGTCAAATTTCTTATGCATAAAAAAAAAGTATAGTTATTTTCAAAACTAAAAAGAAGAAATATTAAAAATAATAATAATAATAATAATACAAGAGTATTCTGTTCTTTAATATTATCTCATCCGAATAAAGTTTTTTTCGTAGTCAAATTATCTAAAAATACCATAAATGAGGTAGAATCTATTGAAAGCATCTTAATATAATATTCACAAGGAAGCCTAAGAGTGGCCATCCTCTATCATTATGGATTGATATAAGATTTATTGGGGGCGTAGCCTCTTCGAAACTTCTCAAAATGAAGTGTCAACATTGATGACATTCAGAAAATCTTTGAAAGAGTTGGCCGTTTAAAGCCCTTTTTCAGCATGCAGCGGTATCATGAATCATAATTTAACTAGCAGTTGCTTAACGATCCAGTCAACGTGTTATTACTAATACGCTTGTCAAAGGTAAAGAAGTACTTTTATCGATCCCCCTTCAGGAATCTCAAAATTACATTGTAATCGTAAAGTTTCGAAGCAGCCGAGTGGCTAACATTACAGACCTTTGAGACGTTTTGCCAATAATTAATACGATTGTTGCATGAAGTATGTGCGGATTTTAATTATGTTACCAACTAATTAGAAGTATTTACGTGGAAATTTCTATTTAATGAGGTAATCCATTTAAATCGCGTATTGTAATTGTATTTGTGGTTTTCTGTATCCACGTTTGTAGCCATCATCGTTTACCATATTTTAAAGTTCTATGAGCACTGTCGGAAGTGAGAGAACGCAACGATGAATGGTTGGAAATAAAAGATAAATGTTAGAAAGTTAATCGAGGAAATTTTCGCTTTTTAAGTTTCAAGATGGTGAATTTTTGTGAAGATTGATGAAATAAAATTGCAGTTTTGGAAAAATTTTTCATTTTTTTTTTTTTATAATAAATAGTTAGATAAAAACTACACATCACGATATGTTTGAAAGTTTAAATAATTGATTATTGAACTCTGTATTGCCTTTTATTATGTACTTTATGTGAAATTTATCAATTTAATTTTTCCAAAGAAATTTAGGATTAAATCGAAAATATAAGTCATTTAAACTTTTTTTTTTTTAAATTGCATTAAATAGAAAATATATTTAATAGATAGCATATGATTAAAAATATATAAATAAATATATTATTTTATAAAATCTAAGATGATCTGAAACATAAATTTAATTTTAAAGAAATTAACAGATTGATATAAAATACAGTATACAAATTTAAATTTCAAAGAAATTTACAGATTTGTATGAAATATACATATTTAATTTTAAAGAAATGTACAAATTTGTATGAAATATACATATTAAATTTTAAAGAAATGTACAGGTTTATATGAGATATACATATTTAATTTTAAAGAAATGTACAGATTTGTATGAGATATACATATTTAATTTCAAAGAAATTTGCAGATTCGTGTGAAATATACATATTTAATTTCAAAGAAATTAACAGATTTATGTGAAACAGAACAGATTTATGTGTAACGGTATATAAATTTAATTTAAAAGAATATATTACAGATTTATATGAAATATGAAAAATTAATTTTTTAAGAAATTAACAGATTTATATAAAATATGTATATTTAATATTAAATGTAAAGTTTTTACATTTAATTTCGCTGTAATTTTTTCTAAATCAAATTTATTTAATTTTTTATATATATATTTAATAATTAAATAAATTTAATTTAGAAAAAATTATAACCAAACTAAATGTAAAAACTTTATTACTTTATTTCAATGAATTATTGAGATGTTTTAAAAATTAATACAGGTCTCTATAACCCTTATTATTTAAAAAAAAAAAAAGATAATAGAATTTTTATAAAATGTATAAGTCTAGCTTTTTAGATTTACTTAAAGATAATGTAATTGTATTATCTTATAGAGTTTAAAAAATTCTTAGATGATATTAAAAATATATTTCTTCATGTTTTTCTTAGACATTATTACATTATTCATATTGCTTTACTTTATTAAAATGAAAAATGATTTAAAAAGATTTTTTTTAAATAAAAATCAAATATAAAAATATGTGCATTAAATTTTAACGCAAATCTGCTTTAAATCAAATTTATTAATATTATTATTATTTTTTTTTTTATATTAAAATTTCAAATATATTCGTACATCTATACAGTACGTATATAAATCGTGCTCTTGATTTTTAACTCGCATAAATTTTCAACTCGTGTAAATCAGATTTAATAACTATATATATATATATATATATAAAATTAATACGATTAATTAGTTCTACTATGTTTTCAAGCTGTGAAACTAACTAACTCACGAGATAGTTACATGATTCATGTAACAAGTTACAAGTTGTTCGCCATTTAGAAAATTTTATACGTGATCAGATTAAACAAAAATCGAATAAAAGGAATAATCCGAGTATAATTACATAAAGTAAAAGATTAAATTTGATTAGGATTAACTAAAAATGCTGAAATTAGATTAATACGTGTAATTACCCTAAATTAAGTTACCTGTAATCAATATTTTAATCGAATTATTTTATAATTTTTCTTACCTTTTTACTTTCTCGTCGGAATTTTTAGAAAATTATTTAAAAGTTTAATCTTCTTATCAGTTATGTTCGGATTTTTATAGTCGATTATATGCAACGATTAAACAAAAAAAAAAAAAATCGATTGTATGCAAAAATATTAAAAAGCGTCAACTCGATTAACTAAAGTTATTGTAAATAATGCTGATTGAATCTTGATGTTTCTCTTTAAAACATTAATACACGTGATAAACGAATTTATTTTCCTTTTTTTTCTACCATTTAAAAACAATTTTAATAATAAAAAATAATTAAATTATGAATGTTATATTTTGTCTAAAAATTGCATTCTTGATTGTGCGAAAACACGCAAGCTAATTATTGTAATATTCATTATTTTTAATTTTAAATAAATTAACCATTTTAATTTAGATATAATAATTGAATTATTTTAATTCTGTAATTTTTATTAAATTAGATTTTATTATTATTATTATTTTTATTTTTTTCTTATGAAATACTGTAACGCCAGTTTAATTTATAAAGCCTTAAAAGAAATTTACAATGCTTTTTTTTTAATTCATAAATTTCGTAAATAACAAAAAAAAAAAAATACAGTAAATATTTCGTAAAATGTAAATTGCACAACGAAATCAATCAATTTTTTTTTTTTTTGTCTTTTTTGTAAAATGCATTAATTTCGATAAAAGTTTCGCGAAATGTATTTAATTATTAATGAAATTTGCATTTATTTAGTAGTTTCGAAAAATGTGAATTGCACAACGAAATCAATCAATTTTTTTGTCTTTTTTATAAAATGCATTAATTTCAATAAAAGTTTCGCGAAATATATTTAATTATTAACGAAATTTACATTTATTTAGTAGTTTCGCAAAATATAAATTGCAGAACGAAATCAATCATTTTTTTCTTCTTCTTTTTTATAAAATACATTAATTTCGATAAATGTTTCGCGAAATATATTTTAATTATTAATGAAATTTACATTTATTTAGAAACTTAAAAAAAATCTAATTAAAAAATTTTATAAATTTCATTAACAAATAAATAGATTTCTCAAAAAAAATACAACGAAATTTATAGATTTTTTTTAAGTGCATAAATAAATAAATAAAAGAAATTCAGTTTTACTTCATTATATAGTAAACTACTTATTAACTTTTTCATTATTATTATTATTATTATTATTATTATTATATATTTTTACTTTTGAGAAAAAACAAAGGAAAATTAATAATAATATTTTTTTTTTTTTTTTGTGAAATTTGCATCTTTAATTCAACAAAATTTATATAAATATTTTTAATAATAAAACAACGTGCAATTTTTCAAATTTTCGAATTTTCTTTAATTAGTAACTATAAAAACAACAACAAAAAATTATATTATAAATAAAATTCCTGCGTGATTAATAATTAATTAAAATCAAAAACAAATATTACAGTAATTAAATATTTATAATATATATATTTTTTCGTTAGCATCGAATATATATATATATAAAAAATTTTCCAGGTATTCTTCACGTAAAAATCGATAAGATTTTCTTTTTATCTCGTTTTTTATTTCATTATACTAATTATAATCGACAATACTTTACTTATTTACTTTTTTAATTTCAATAAACAAGTAATTTTGTTTGTTTACGAGTCTAATCAAATTGGTACAATAACAAAACAAGTGTAATTTTGAATTAACGAATGAAAAGCCGAGATTTTTACACTGATTAAATCTCCATTATACAATACATTATTCGTGTTTGATTAAATTGATTGTAAAAGAATAAGGAATTAATAAAATCTATAGCTGTTTCTCGAATATAAATGAAGGCTTTGTTGTGGAAAATTAACTTGGGAATTTCTGATGTACAAGGGAATCTAACAGGTGCAAAGAATTAGCATAAAAGGAACAGCTTGCAATCAAATACTACCTTATGATCCACAACTGCTACCTGAATTGCAAATAAGAAATTTAATGCTGAAACTTAATAAATAATATATATATATAAAATATTTATATATATATATCTATACTTAAATTGTTAAAGTAAAGCTATAATTTTTCTATTAAATTAATGTTGAAAGTGAGAAATAATATAATTTTCCCCGAAAAACAATCTTAGTTTTCTACAAATTTAATTTACTTGATTCAAATAAATAGTTTACATAAAAGTCTACCCTGTAAAGATAATAACGAGTAAAACATAAACATTATTCTCATGAGAATGTTGCTACATTTACAAAAATAATTTAGTTTTAGGAATATTTAAAAGAAAAATTGATTTGTTGTAAATATGAAAATGTTTTTTTTTTTTCCTCTCTTTCTCTCTCATTCTTTACTCGTACAAATTCAATTTTTATTTATTTTTTTTTATTTTATTTTTTAAATTAAAATAAGTGTTAATGCGTTTATTATAATTTTAATAAATATATAAATGAACTCATTCTGTTTAGTTATTATTCTGTTATGGTTATTCTTATAATGTAAAACAGTTTTTTTCTCTCTCTCTCTCTCTCTCATTCTCATTATTTTGTCTATATATTTTTGCATGGCGTATTTATAAAATGTCAATATTAGCTTTTAAAAAAAAACTTTTTTTTTTTTTTTAATGTAAATATGTCAACATGAACCGAAAGTGACTTTGTTAAATATTTATTTATTAAAATTGAAATTTTATGGCTACGTGAAAGTTCGAAAATATATATGCTGTCATCACTTTATTACGAATTTATATGTATATAATAACTTCATATAAAGCAACTTCAAAGGTCAAGGAAACAAGAACACTTACCTTATTGTTAAGAAATGAGATTTAAGAAATATTTCAGTGTTTTCTGTTATGATTTAAACGTTTTTAGATCACTAAACGTGTTTTATACATATATTCAAAAACTTTTTGTTAACGAGTTCAGCAGGAAAAAAAACAAAAATAAAAAATAAAAGCAACTTACACGTGTCGTGAAAATTGCGTATAGTGTGATGTCATACCTGAATTTGCATTTTTATTATATTTCAGTCTCTTCCGTATTATAATATTCAGCAAAATCATGGCACATACACTTTGCTATATAATATTTTTAAGACGATAGCAGTATTATTGACACTCTACATTAACTCTCTTCTTCTATCTGTATGCATATACGTTTGTATAACTGATAATTTTTAAATATCTTGTGTCAGTTGTTTATGTTGAGAATAATTGTTGTGTCTGTGTCGTATATACTCCCAATTTGTATACTTTTTTTTAAAGTAATGTGACGTCTACCCTGTAAATCTTTCTACCAGTACTATTATGATTTGACATTTATTCGTTTATTAATAAGAAAATAAATCTGATTAAAGTTTTAATTCACCAATATCTTGAATATCTTCACTTTCGGGAAAATTACCATTTATTTACCATTTAATTATAGCACATATTTATTTTATAATTCCATAAAAAATTAACAATTCTGTAAAATTTAAACTTCTTTTTAAAAATACAAATATGTAATTTTCGTCTTTCGTCTTGTTAAAATTTAATGCTGTATATCAATTAATATATAAATTACAAATCGATTAAATATTTATTTATTAATCTTATTAATTAATCGATTATATTTTACAAAAATATAGTATAATATATGGCAAATAGTTCATACACAGAATTGTTTATAAGTATAACTTTTATCATAATTTGGCTTATAACTATTGTGCGTTATGTTACTTATAAGAGATTTTTTTAAATGACGATATCAGGTATATTTTGGCTTAATTTTGGTTGAAATGTTTTTCAGGTGCTTCCTGCTTACGTCTGGTTCGGTTGGATGTACCTCACGCTATTTTGAATGGTGATTCGATTTGGTTAAACTGCTCATTTGATTTGGAAGCAGATGAATTATATTCAGTCAAGTGGTATAAAAACAATGTTGAATTCTATCGATATCTACCGAGCGACAATCCTCCTGCTCAAAAGTATGATTTATTAGGAGTGTATTTAGACGTACGTACATTGATCCTATCATAGGAATTAGTATGAAAATCGTATTATTGTTCTTTGTATAAGAAAAAAGAAAAAAGAAAGAGGGGAAAAAAAAGTTTTTTATCTTCTTTTCTAAAATATCTATTTTCCTGTGATGTAAACTGTAAGGAAATAAGCTTATAAAAATCCCTTTAAGAATAACAAGAAAAAGTGGCAAGAAAGAGTTTTTTAAGAAACTTTGTACGAAATTATATTTCTCAATTTTTTTCGTGTTAAAAAATATTCTCGAAACACTATATTAATTCTTTAAAGCTAATGTTCTAAAAATATAAAAATTAATTTTTCTAATTAAAATTAAAAAAATAAAAAATCAAAAAAATTACTCTAGCATTTCGAGTAAATCTTTCTATCGGTTAGTAAATTTTTAATTCGTTTTATTTTATTATTATAATTTAAACAAAAAGAAAGAAAAAAAAAAGATTTTTTTTTGCATACTTTTTTTTATACACATATATTTTTTTTTTTTATTTTAATTTTTAATACCGAGGTGAGTTAAATTAATCTTTTAATCATATCCTAGCTAATTTTTCATCTCTTCTATAATAAAGAACGGTCGATATACAGTATTATTGATTTTCTTGTAAGTTCGTTAAGGTTTTTCTCGTAAGGAACAAAGAAACGAAAAAATAAATAAAAATTTAAAAATGTGTATAAGAAAAAAAAAAATAATAATAAAAATATAAATAATTTTTAAAATTTACGTTTCGTTTTTTATTGTTCGAAATTTATTTGAATTTTTTTTTTTTTTAATTAAATTTAAAATATTATATCTAACAGAAGCTTTATTAACACAGAAAGCTAAATGAGGAGCGAGATCGATATATTACAATTAATTATAAAGAAAAAATAAATAAATAAATTATAGAAAATTAATTATATTAAAAAAAATTATCTATAACATACAAATATCATTTTAAATGCATTTAAAGTATATTTTTACATGTTTAAATTTCACATATCTCTCGTACGCGTGGCTATAAAGCTATAAAAATGTTAAACTATATATTTTAATAATAAAATAAGTGTGTAAAGTTCGTATAAAATTTATAATACTGTATACATAAATGGAGAAATTTTATTCTCGTTTTATAGATAATTCATCGTGATTCCATAACATTCTTTTAAACGTTGCATAGTATGGTGTTATTATTATTGAATTTTTAATTGCATGCGAATAAAAACTGTTGCTCATAAATTAAAATTATGTCATTCCAGTTAGAAAAATCACTGAAAGGGCACATCTACCTATACAAAACAGATTTAAATTCCGAAGGTACGTACAGGTGCGAGGTTTCTGCTGAAGCACCTTCTTTTCAAACGGTACGAGAAGAAAAGGATATGAGGATTTACGGTAAATTGATTTATTATCGTCATTGTTTAATATTAAATTTCCTACTTAAATTGTTCTGAATAAACAAAATAATCACTCTTTATAAATTTTATTTTGTTTTTTTATTGAGTTAAACTGCTGTGCAATATAATTATAGCAGAAACGATGGGATGTGCTACTTTATAAGTGGCGTCGTGTTTGAATTGAGAAATGTTGCTATTAACAACTGTTCTACGTCCCTCCCACTATAAATATTGCACATCACACGACACGGATTTAATTGATAATATCGTAAAATTCAACTAAATTATAATATTACGATATTTGGATGAGTACATCTCGATGATGCGCCGAACTAAATCTTGTTAAAATTTGCTGTTAATCAATTATTTTGACATGTTTCCAATACAGTTTATTAATTTAAATCTTTATTATAATATAATCAGTTAAATTTATAATAATTTCAATCGTTAAAGGAAAAATGAATATAGTAAGTTATAACTTTGTCGCATGTCTGCATCGTACTGCTAAGTTTCCACTCTGCTGGAGAAATTTTCTTTTTATCTCTTAATGCACATATTCTAACTCCCCACTAATGTGATTATTATATTTAATCTTTAAGTTTATCATTAATAAATAATAATAATGTATTATATAATTGTCGATTTATCGTAATCGATAAACACAAAATATCATGCAACTGGCAGCAGCATGGCAGACGGTTACATCTTTCTTAATTATTTTTAAACTGTGCTATTTGTGCTGGATTAAATTATAATTTTTAGATTAAATATGTATTAAAATACTTATAATGGATCTAAAAAAATAATATTGTGGTTTCAAATTGATGTTTCTTCTTATTACAGCTCATTATATAGCGGTAAGTTTGATTGAATATAATTCTAAATTGTTACAGAACTGTTTAAAAAGTATTAATTTTAATTAAAAAAAAAAAAAAAATTCAGTTGCATCAACTTCGTGTAAATAGTTATTTTCTTTCCCTCCATTCAGAAAATAAATTAAAAAAAAAAAAATTTAAAAAGTATCAATTTCATTCAGAAAATAAATTTTAAAAATTAAAAAAGTATCAATATCATTCAGAAAATAAATTTTAAAAAAATAAGAAGAAAAGCATCAATTTCTTTCTTTTTTTAAAAAAAAGACAAAAATTTAAAAAGCATCAGTTTCATTTAAAAGACAAATTAAAAAGTCCATTTCATTAAAAAAATTAAAAAGTATCAATTTCATTAAAAAGGAAAAACTCAAAAAAAAAGTAAAGTAAAAAGCATCAGTTTCCTTTAAAAGACAAATTAAAAAATTAAAAATCATAAATTTCGAAAAAGACATTTTTAAAATCGTCAGTTTCCTTAAAAAGAAAAGAAAATTTAAAAGTTAAAAAGCATCAGTTGCATTGTGAAAGGGAATTAAAAAATTAAAGATCATTGTTATCCAAGTTTCATAGATAAAATAAATTAAAAATTCAAAAGCGTCAATTGCATTCCTAAAGAAAATTCAAAATTAAAAAAGTATCGATTTTAGCTTTTGATTTTCTAACAATTTTAGAATGGAGAAAAAAAAAATTACCCTTTTCAATTTAAATCAATACATTATAGCTTTTATATATATATATATATATTGTTAGCATGATTTGGTTGTAAAAAGTAGTTGAAAATTCCTCTCGCATTTAGTCAGAAAGGAATATCATTTATTCAACTATTTTATGATAATTTATGATTGATTTCGGGAGAGAAATCCTAGCTCTGATCTCTCAGAAGAGTAATGATAGTTTACTGTTACTTTACGAGGATAAATTATACAAAGTTGTTAGATAAATCAGCTTTATTTACTGTAACATCCGTAATAGATTCACTTTTACATTTTCTTCCAGTCGAATTTTGGTATCAGGATATTACGCAACTTCTGGCTTAATGCACAACAACATCCATAACTAAGAATCTGTACCATAATTTAGCAAAGGAAACAAGCTAATTTAACAGGCCAAGGTTAATTTTGGAATTAATCTAACCTTGTACAATAATTAGCCATTTGTACGTCATTCAAAAACATTCCATCCTCGCTACTGAAGTTCATAACTATTTATTCTGCATAAAAAAAATTTCCCCGTACTGTTTAATATTTTTTTCGAGTTAAAATTGACTTTTCTTTCAATTATTTTAATTTTAAAAATTGCCTATTTAAGGAAAAAAAAACAATTAACGATTTAATCGAAGAATTAATGAGCAAAATCGATAAAATTCTATAATCAAAATGGTGAGATTTATTTAAACAAAGGAGGAGAAAAATGAAAAGGGGATAAATTTTAATTATGTTCTGATTTTATTAATATATATGATATTATATATATGCTCACATATAGGTATATAATAATAATTTAAAAACATTAATTCATAAATATTCTTATATTAAGTTATGCATCAAAGAAACTTTTTCTTGTGCATAAGTAAAATTATTTTACAAAACTTTGACCCTATATTTGTATATAATTATAAATTATAAGTGTCTTTAATAAAGCCAAAAATGGCAAGTTTAAAATATTAAAACAAGAGAAAAATCGATATTTTCTTAACTGAATCTTCAATATTCCTGATTTTAATCTTGATACATTTCGATATTGAAAAGAAGAGATTAATTATGAATGAGATTTAGAGGAAAATGGCACACATTTGAATTTTCTCGTTTAAATTTTTGAATTGCTCTTATAAAAATAAACGTGTTTAATGAGAAAACGTGTTATATTTATCCTTTGAATATTTTTTCTATGAGTTTACTTTAAAAAAAAAAAAATTCCCCATTTTTTGAGGTTAAACAGATTTAAATTTTTTAAAAGCGAATCATCTTATTTTTAGCTTTTATATAAACTTATGTATTATTTCTGCATATGTTTTAACTTTTATATATACTGCATTCTTCTTTTTTTTTTCCTTTTTTTTTCTTTTTGCATATCAGTTCTTCCAACTGATCAGCCGACAATTATTGGAATTCGATCTCATTACGGCATAGGTGAGGAAATAAACGTCACGTGTCTTGCAGGACCCTCCAAACCACCCTCCAAGATCCAATGGTACATCAATGGAAGAGAGGTATGTAAACACCAGAATTTTATTTTCGTCGCCTCACATTTAAATCTTGTTTATCTATATCTTTTCTGTTTTTCATCCTTCAGGCACCATTCGAGTTGCTAAAAACCTATTCTTCCAAACGCTACAAAACAGGATTATTGAGCAGTCGGGTCGGACTAAAATTTGTTATTGAATCTATTCACTACTGGGATGGTATTATGAGGATCGGTTGCATCGCTATTTTTTCTCAGCTTTATTATGTTGGAAGCGAGGAGGTGACTCTAAGCAATAAATCAAGCGGTCTCAGATATAAATCAGGTGAATTTTTTTTTTTTTTACATATAAGAAACAATCTATTTATTTATGAATTTCTTAGAACATTCGGAATCATTCTTTCACCGTCTTTATGTTTACCAGAAAAAAATTGGGTCATTATACAGTACTTAATTTCTAAGAAATTAGGTCATTTTAATAAACATTCTAGGAATCACGTCATTCTAATAAATTTTATATTAACTTAAATCGCCGTCACGTGAAATATAAAAGGGAACCACGCGGCAAAATGCCAAATCTAGATATTAACAAACCCGGAGTCGCCATCTTTTGTCGCGGGATGATATTTTATAGACAAAGATAATTATACTTTTACGAGTAAATTCGCAGATGATTTAAGATAATAAACTTTTTTTTTTAAAGCTCCCGGTTACGGTAGGAAAGGGCCAACAATTAATGGAGTGAAAGGGAGATACCATATCGGTGACGTAATCGAATTAAATTGCACTTCAATTATGCATCCCAAACCGCAGTTACAGTGGATAGTAAACAATGAAGTGGTAAGTCTTATCGAAATTAATAATAATCAAATTATAATTATCATAAATCAAAAAGTTTTCCTAAATTTTAGGCATCTCCTGAACACGTTATAGTCTATAAAGTCGAAGAATCAAACAAATCGCTATTAGGACTTCGGTTCCAAATTTTTCACCATCATTTTATAGAAGATCAATTAAATATTAATTGCACTGCTAAATTGTCTGTAGTTAATACTTTCAAAACAGAACAAACCATACTAGGAAGCAGTCAGTACACGTCAGGATTGCAAATGTCTGAGAATAGAGGAGGTAAGATATCTCGAATAAATAAATAGGAAGCAATATATTTAATTAATATAGTAATTAAATATTGTAGCATCATTAAATTTAAAAAATAGTAAATTTTTTTTGAATTATGAATTTAATAATATAACAATGACTCTTAAACAATGACACAAATTAAAAAAAAAAAAAAATTAATGAAAGTTTTAAATTATGCTTTTAATTTTATAATCATTATTTATTATATATATATATAAAATTTTACTTGCCTAAAATATTTAATAATTTATTTTGATATTTTATTATTATTTAAATTTCAAAAGAATAATTATAGATGTTTATGATATATTAACCAATTGTAGAATCGAAAATATTTTCAAAAATTTAGCACGCTAACCAATCATTGCTTGACAATTTAAATTTTGAAATAACGAAATCGAAGTTAAATTTTTTCGATTGGTTAATTAGTTTTCAAAAATATTTAAATCAATCAATCTCAGTTTAAGTTTAAAAACTGTTTTATAATCTCGCAAATTCTAACTTTTTTATTTTGTTTCAGTTTACAATAACGGAACAAGAAGTCAACATATCCTGACACTAATTTTAATTTTACTGCGACTTTTGAGATTATAGTAAAATAAGCATTTTTTTTTTTTTTTTGAAAACTCAAAAATAAAAGAGAGAAAATTATTAAATAAATAAATAAAAGTGATCGACTTAGTAAAAAAAAAGAAAAATTGACTTACAGTAGCTATGATCATCCGACGTCTTCGTGTGAGAACTTGCTCACTATCATCTTTATTAATGTCTATCATCTCTATGCAGATCAGGTTTTTTTTGTTTTAATCATTTCAAGTGATGGTGTGTTCATCTCGTATTAATTTAACTGTACAAAGACGAAAGACATTTACATTTATCAACTATTTTATAATATATAAAACATAAAAAAAAATATCTTTGATGTTCAACGTATTGCAGTGTGTGTGATGGAAAGTGTGAAGACTATCATCATCCGTGTACATTTGTGATAATCACGAACTTTGTACAGAATTTTGTTTTGTGGATGTACACAGACAATCTTCTATGTAATATAAAGTCATTCATTTGTATTTAGTTTGGAAATTTCTTTTTATATTAACACTTTTATGGAACTATTGTAACCATACGGATAATTCGCAATTCTCAATAGGCTTGTTTTATATTAAACATAAAAATCTAAACAGCTATTTATATTGTTTCTGATTCAAAAAAAAAAAAAAAAAAAGGCGAGACTTATAACAGTTTTATTTTCATTGTGTTGATAGAAACTGTGTGTATATATATGTATATTCAGTTAAGATTTATAGGTTGTCATGTATATCTATTCCAGTAAATATCGGATCTTGATTTAAAAATCATAGTTTTCTGATAAGTCTACCACCATTTATTATAAAATAAAATTGGAAAAATAGTTGTGTGAGACATAAAGGGGAAAGCAGTACAACATAGAACTTAACGAATGGTCAGAGCTGCAATGTTCCATCTTAGAAACACTTGTGACACATACACTACTGTTGTTCGATTACAAAGAAATAGGTTTTTATGACACAACTATCAATAATCCTTTTCAGCCATTTCAGACAATTTATCTTCTGTATTGAACAACGCAATCTTGATATATATATATATATTCAGTACAAGTTCTTCATCGATCTCATCAATATAAAGCCAAGTGCAAATTTTTTTTTGCATTAAACTTTAGGTAATTAAATCTTTAATGGAACATGGAACAACCAACAACTTGCAAGCTGAACTGAAAAGAATTGCATAAATTATCAACAGGTGATACTGCTATTAATTTTATTTGTAATTTTTACCTAAAATTTTATGCTTTATTAACATTTATATAGGCTAATTACAGTATAATTAAACTGATAACAACATTAACCAGGATAAAAACTTTATTTTAATAAAGTTTTTTCTCCTTATTAATGTTTGTAATGTTTTCTTCTGATTACTGCTGTTTGTTTTGTTGTATATTTTTCAATTTAACATTAGGAAGTATATTATTAATTCATAATTAGGCTGATAAAATAGATAAATTATATTTAAATAAATGACAATACAAATACACTTTTAAACTTCTTTAATTTTTGTATAGGATCAACAAAAACTACAATAGCTGTACATAATGAAAGTTTGGAAAAAACAGTTAATAATATTTACAGCCACCTCTATGTAGAACAGCTTTATACATAGCAAAGAGAAAAGTTTGTACTGAGCAAATTTTTTTTTAATCCCCACAAAATTGCCCTTTGTTTTGAGCTATTCTGCATGAACATTTACTTTCGTATATCATTCCTGCACACAATCAAAAATTATAAATATTTATATATATAATAACATTTTTTTTTTATGTACAAAGTAAATAACATCTTATTGTTAATATAATGAAACTTGATACTGCAGACACCTGTAAATGTGCAATTCATCTATGCACAACAGAACATTAATTTCTAAGGCATAATTCAAAAGAAAAGTTTATAAAAATCAGTCACAATAATTTTATATTCTTAAATTATTTCATGTGTTATCAACAGAATTGAAACTTTTAAATTAATTTTATTCAAAATCCATTCAAAGTTTCAAACATATGCCTTTCGTCAACGTACAAAGCTATTTTTGCTACTATTAAAACTATTTTATCTATCTAGATCTTAATGAAATTGTAAATATTAAGCACACAATCTAGATATTAGCTCCACATAGATTAAAAGTTATTTATGTAATAAAAACATTACAGAAATAAAGAGCGCAAATGATAAAAAAGTGGTATCAAAAAACAAGTTTTAAAGAGATTGATATTTTTTGCCTTTTTTAATTTTATATTTATATATATATATATATAAAAAATTCTCCAAAATCAATGATCACAGGTGTTTAAACTGCAGAAAAAGTTCCACTATATGCACACGCACACACAAATGAAATGGAATGAAATAAATTATAATTTTTGAATTGTCCAATGACGGTGACATAAATAAATTTTTCATCTTCAGGAACTAGTCGAGAACAGCTGCATAGTAATAATGAGCTATATGGAATGAGATGAAGTGAATTCACAATACAAATCACTGAAAAATTCTAACACATAATTTAAATATCACAAAAATCATCAATATAGATAGTACCATATACAAATATTAACTTGAAAAACTTTTAAATATGTTTGTATATATATAATATATATATATATTTATATATTTTCTTTTTAAATTATTTATATGAAATAATTTACTTCCAATAAAACAAAATTATGATCAAAATTGTTTCTGATACAATGATTAAAAAAACTGAATGATCACAATTAAAATATTTCTGTAATGAACATTTGTGTAATTATTTATGGCAGATGAACTCACATCTGTAGTTGAAACACTCGAATCGAGTTAATCCATTATACTTTACTGTACATTTTTAGGTGAATGCATTAAAATTTGTCTAGCTGCAAATAATCTATGCTTGATACATCTAAGTTTTTAAAGTTAATAGTTATTTGTTAACTAAAGTCAGTTTTCTTCTTTGAAATTAATTCTTTAAAAGAGAGATTAACTCGAACCGAGCGAAAAATGAGTATTATATTATTGAAATAGTAAATTTGGATTTTTACAAAATATCTTTTTAGTTAGATATTTATGAAGTATTAACTATTTCTTACATCACATAGCTCAGTAACATAACAATTCAGATGTATGTGATACTATTTTTAAACTTTGTCCAATATATATTTTTTGTTGATTTTATATTATACAGGAAGAACAAACATTCTGACTAGGATAAGTTATTTTATCATCACACAATATGTTACTTTTTGGATTTTGGCACATCCAAATTACTATTCTCAAATTTGATATTTGTAGTAGTTTTAGATTCTTGCACCAAAGAATTTATCACAGAAGAGCATTTAGGTGTCCTTGAGGAGGATGTTAAATTTTTGTGATGTGACAAAGAAGTAACATGGAGCTCATTTGCTGCACTTGTTGTTGCAGAAGACTGCAGATCTTTTTTACCATAAGCATTTGAATGTAAAACAGTATTAGTTGATATCTCCTGATCATTATAAATATGTCTGTTATTGCTTAATAATTCAACAGATTTTGAATTTTCTTGTGATTCCTCTAGAATATTTGAATATAATAATCTTGATTGATCTTTTCTCTCAGAATCTCTATCTTCAGATTTGGTGTTATAAAACAATTCTTTTCCTGATGTTTGCAAATGATAATCTTGATATGAACTTTGACCAATATTGCTTGATATCTGTTGTAAACCATCACACTTCTTTGAAGAATTACTTATTTCATTATTAATATTTACATGACTTAAAAATGTATTTCTGTTTGATGCATCGGGAGATTCTCGAATTAGAGTTTTTGTTGATTTTTCAATACTTAGGCTCTGTGGTCGTATTGCAATTGGAGATTTTAGTACTGTTTTGTTACATATGACTTTAACAGGTGCCACTTGAGATTCATGTGAGCAACACCTAGATAATAAAAG
>WUQG02087593.1:0-26522 GCA_011317285.2 Androctonus mauritanicus | reverse complement strand
AGACTCGAACCCGGGTCCTCCAGAGTGGAAAGCCGAAGCGTTTCCACGCTTCGGCTTTCCACTCTGGAGCCGAAGCGTGGAAACGCACTCTCGTGGAAAGCCACGAGAGTGCGTTTCCACGCGGATTGGCCGCGTGGAAAGCACTCTCGTGGCTTTCCACGCGGCCAATCCGGCCGACGATATGAAATATTAGTTAATTCATTAGAAGCAGTTTTATATTCTACAAATACTGTAATCTGAAGCAAGTTTTCCAGCAAAATTATATTTTTACAATAAAACTTCCTTAGGGTAAATTTTTAAATAAAATTGAAGTTGATTAGATTAGTTCGAATCACACTGCTGAATCACAGTGGTCTATATCCGGTAACGATTAGAGCTCATCAGGTTGGAAAACACTTACGATGGAGTTAACTAGATATGTAAGGATGGAGTTCAATGTCCGGATTCGGACCAATTCTGAAAAATTGTAGATATGGACCTGGAATTGAACTGGTTCTCCAGGAGATAATCAACTTCTTTATCCCGCAGCCATCCGTCCCAAAAATTGAAATTGACAGAAACTTAAAAAATCAACTCTGAAGATTTCTTTTAAAGTTTGCTTTTGTAAAGAGAAAGTGTTTTCATAAAAAGTGAAAAAATTTCGTAGATCTGGAGTAATTAAAACTGATGTGTATTATTTTTTTTTTGACCCAAAATCAAATTTTATAATTTGGTCAATATATAACGTGATGAATCGTATTCTTCCTGCTTTCTATCTATAGATTTGAATATTTTAATCTTTAAATGATAGTCAATGTGATCTGCAAAATTAATTATATTTTAAAAATTAAATTTTTTATGTATTTATAAATGCATGTTTAAATTTTACATTTTAAAAATGATTTCTGATAAAACGAATTTAAAATATTATACACAAATAGCCTATGTTTATCAGTATAGAAGTGAAGACATAAACTTTTCGAATTATTTAGATTATAAATTAAAAACTTTTTGCTTATTCTTCATTATATATATATTCTAAACTGATTTAATTAAGGTAAATAGAAAATCAATAATAAATATTGTTTTAATATAAAGGAATTTACTATTATATAAACTTAACTTTTTACTTGAAAACTCTAATAAGAAAAAATAAAAGTCTCATTAGTTTCCACGTAATAAATATCCGAATGATTCCAAAACACTGCAGTGCAAAATTTACTCTCAAAATATCCTATTTTCGTCAGGAACCAGTTTCTTTATTTCCAAGAAACTGATTCCTCAGTTTTTTGGAAAAAAGGAAAATTCAAATGCAACAATCTTTTCCAAATGTTTTCTTCGAAAATTGTTATCGTGCATATTCTAAATATACTTGGACTGATGTAAAAATAGACATTTTTAGATGACCATCCTGTGTGTATATCCCTCAATAAGTTTAATAATTTTTGAACTAATTAATAAATTTTCACGAAATTTGTATTGACGTTTTACTAATTTAAAGATAACCGCGGTGCCAGATGAGTTAATCTTTTTTCTACTATTTAAAAATGGTGAACATTCGAACTGGAATTATTTTATAGATTTTTTTTATGACATTCAACGTAGAGATGAAAACATTGAAAGTTCGTTATATGATTTTGATGACATATATCTTAATCTCTTATCTTTAGTCATTCCAAAATAAAGAACGGATTCAAAAAATAAGCGCCTCTAGAATTGCTTATAATATTTATATCTGTGTATCGCTAAGAACGAAAATCTGCTCATTTACTGAAGTAGTGGATAAAGAGTTAATATATCTCTTATAAGCAAATATATATTTATAAAAAGATTGCTCGTATAACAAAGGCTACTCTTTCATATTACATTTTATATTTTTTCACCTTTATGTATTGTTGGAATTTTTTTAAAAATAATAATAAAATTTTATTCTCGATTTTATTGATATGCAATTTTTTGGATATTTTCAATGCCTCTTAATTAGATTCCGCTCCTAATTTGCATTAAAATGTTAAGATTGGGGATGTACCTACATAGAAAAATATTAATATAAAAAAAAATGTTAATATAAATTTAAACTATTCATTTGTAAAGCGATCATTATATTTACTATTGATCTTTAAAGAGACAGATCAATTATGGAGTTGTGCAGCATTGATCAAGGACAATTTAAAACTAATTTCTTTCTTTATATATATATATAGACCTATACAAATACTATTTTATTTATTTTTTAAGTTTATTAAAAAATTTGAATATTAAAAAAAAATTAATTTAAATTATGTACGTCACTTTGTATGCGATTTCTCTAATTTATATCCATTTTCACATGGACAGGAAATGCATAAAGATGGGGATTTAAAATAAATATATTTATTATTCGGTTGTAAGACTGTCATAAGTTTTGACATTATAACGGATTATTACAGTGTAAAACATCCCCAAAATTTTTTTCCTTTTTATACGAACTTCGTTATCGCTATCAACTTACTAATTTTTGTTATCCGAATTAAGATAATCGACAAATAATTCATTAATTGATTTACTAAATCGAAAAATTTTCTTATAGGGAATCACTGTAGCTTATAACGATCGTTAATTCTGTATGAAAAGGATAATTGACGAATCAACGTCCAGATATCTCGGACAGATAATGACGTCTACGTCTAATCCTTCCTTTTCAAGGTAATCGATCTTCGCTTCTCTGCCAACTGTTGCCAAGCGACTGTCGTCTTAGTAACCCAGTATAACGGAAATTGGGACCATTAACTCGAGATCTGCCACTTCCTGTCGAAAAAAGAAGAAAGAAAGAGATCAATCTGAATAATTTTTAATAATAATAATAAGATAATATCTAAATAAAAACAGTTAAACTTTAGTTTTATCTTAACTTTCTTCACATATCTGAAAACTCACTAAAGTAAAGGTTGTCCGCAAGTTTGATGTTGCAAAGTTTTAAAATATTCATTAAAGTTATTTTTTATGATAAATATACATATAATGATAATAGTTAAAACAGATTGGGGTATTACAAAATAAAATATACAAAATAAATTGCTTAATGGTAAGTTATGAAGTTATAGTTTGTTTTTTTGCTACTAGAGGAGCCGTTAAGTAGAGAAAGATGTATTTAATCTCATAAATGGCGAAATATCTTCGCCTCCTACTGATTATGTTTCATCAAAAGACGACGGAGTCTGCGTTTATGTGACGTCACTAATCCTGCTGGCTATCAGACGGCAACTGTTGACTTTAGAGAACACAATTCGGTAAGTTTCTGTTCCTAGTGCTACCGGTGTCGGCGATAAAACTCGCGATAATGTTTATAAACACTATCTGGTAATACTTAAAATTGATTCAAAATATCCGTATAACTTATTTGGATCGCTAAAACGAGTTTTGCTCAGTTTCGCTAAAGCTATGTTTATGTACACATAGAGAGAGAAATTTTAAAAATCTGTTAAAAGCGATTAAAACACAAAATGTCTAATTAGTTTTTGTTTTAATCGAAGTATAATCTGTTCGAGTTATCGCTTTAATAAATTAGCATTTACGATGCTAAAATACAATAAAAAAACTAAATCACATCGCTAAAAATTATACATTCTAAATAAAAACACTCGTATGTACTTTAGAAACCTTTCTTTATGTATTTTAAAAAGGTTAATGATTAAATTACTCGTGATAATTCTCAATCAAGCATAACCCAATTTTTTATGCATTTGTAAACAAATTTTACAGTTACTTTTGACATATAAATACTATATAATGCTGACTAATTTGTGTATAATGCTTCTATAAGAATAATACTATATTCCTATTAGTACACGCAGTTAATCTCTCTTCCTATAATATGATATTAAATAAAAAATTACTAAATTTTGCAATTTATGCTGTTACACATATCGATTTGAAAATAATAAAAATCAAAATTCAGTGAAATAAATGCAATATCAGCTTTACGATCGATTAATTGGTAAACTAATAAAACAATTAATCGGCAAATTAATAAAACAATTAATTGATGAAAATATCATTTGGCGAACTGAAAATCATAAATAATTTCATATAGAAATACTACAGAGAAGTGATTTTCAAGATTTTCGGAGCGCGAAATCTCTTTTATGTCTTAAACTTTTGCACTTTTTTCAGTTTATTTTCATCAGTTATCGAAAGATAATTTATTGAATGTCAGATTTAGGATTCAATATTGAAAGTTTTCACACCGCTAGTAATATGAATTTTAAAATAGCACATGATGAAATTATTTAAAAATGTCTTCAGAGCCTGCCTTAATAAGGAGATTGAATTGAAACTAATATACTAATTTATACCAATATATACTAATTTATACTCTAAACTTTTACCTGATTGCCCTACGTCATTCTTAATCTTTGATCTAACTTATTAATAATTTGATCTATATGCAAATTAAAAATTTGATTCAGATCATTGGTACTGTATTATATTAAATGGGAGAGACGATTTTCATTCGTTTCTTAATTCAACCCTTTCAAACAACGCTATGTATCAATAAATATTAATATATTCTTAAATTGTTTTATATTATTCATTTTAATGCTCTATGCAATATTTTTGAGAAATTTCTTACATTTTTCGGCATCTTCACTTTGGATGAATCAAACTGGATGCGGTTTTCTCAATACAAACTGAAGTCAAAGGGATGTTACTTTTACACTTTAAACTTCAAAAAATTATCATGTAAACTTAACGATATAGGAAAGTTCTATGTAATCTATTATCAAATTTTGATGCGCTCTTTTTGCTATCAAAACTCATTAAAATCCGGAGTAATATTTCATACAAAAATTTAAAAGCAATTATGCGATTTTTATAAAGCGAATTTAAAACTCATTATCGGTTAAAAAAAGTTAAGAATGGAATTTTTGGAATAATCTTGAAGAACGATTAACTTCCGATAAAAATCATATTAAATAGTAGATTAGTTGTTGTGATGTTCGAATTTGAACTTCGAATGATCAAAAGAATCTCATTTAACATATATATCCCATAATCATTATTAATTTATGAGTAATCAGTAAAAAAACATAACTTTTTTGCAGATTTGTATCGTTTTATGTGTTTGAGCTTGATTAATTATCATGTCACTTCACATGCATTTTTTTTTTGGAGTTTCAATTAGTGATGATGATAATTAGACAATTTTTACTAGAAGAAATTGAGATATCATACTGCAAACCAGTTATTATTTGCTTTGAAATACCTGCAAAAACTATTTTTTAACTCAGAGATTATCGTATTTTAATAATTTATGCTGCTCATTTGTTTAAAAATTTATTTTGTATGCTAACCAATATTAATCATTCAAAATCCCTGATAATTCGAAAAATATATATGTAAAGAAATGATTAAATGTCTGCTGATTGATTAAATGTTTTTCGGATGTCCCTTAGGAAATTTTCGAAAGTGTTTTGGTCGAATTTATGTTGCTTCTTAAAAAAAAGATAGTGATTAAACGTTACGATAAAGATATTTCTCTATTATGTACCTTTTCAGAATATCTGTTAATGGAAGCAGAAGAATTTCGCAGATTTGCCCACAAACTTATCGACTTCACAGTTGATTACCATAAAACAATTCGGGAAAGACCGGTGTTATCTGATGTTCGGCCTGGTTACGTTTGGGATCTGTTACCGGAATCGGCGCCACAAGATGGAGAAAATTGGGAAAAGATTTTTGAAGATATCGAACGAGTAATAATGCCAGGAGTAAGCAAAAGTTTTCTTCTTAACTTAATGGAGTGTCTTGTGAACCGTTATTGATTTCTTTTTTATTCGGCAGTATCTTTTGAAATCTGATTTGAAAGCATCTGTAATTCATTTTTAACATACACAAATTCATTTTAAATTTTATATGATCATAATCTATTAATTTATTAAAGAATGTCTGCTAATTTTGAGAATGCTATATGGTTTCTTTACAAGGTGGCATTTGTTTGAAAAAAGAATGATAGCCGTTCGAGTAATTAAAATATCGATATCTATAAAACTATTGTACGTGAATAATAACATATTTATTTAAAGGGATTTTATATATTTTATAATGATACTCTTAGGTAATTAGTTTTATGTCTATTCGCAAATTATTTCAAGAAAGAAAACAGTGCAGTATTTTAAAATGTTTGCATAATGGTTTTTATTTACTCTAGTTAATTTTGATGTCTACACATTCTCCCATTACAAGATGGCTGCCTTTCGAAACTTAAAAATTTATGTATTCTTATTTGAAACTCTTTATTACACTAGACACAAATGATACTATATTCATTTAAAGATTGTTTCTCAAAAAATAAATAACTCAAATCTCTATATTTTTATTAATTTAATGAAGATAAGAACATTTTTCTTGTTATTTAAATCAGAAAATAAAGTTAAAAAAAAGGCATTTTTCAGGCAAACAGAGTTCTTTAGGATATGAAGAATACCGAAGCGAAAACTGAGTTTTGAGTCTCTCAGTTATAAAATATATTAGTAAATGAACACAAACGTAACGGTGATGATACATTCTTGACACTTACATGTTTAACGTTTGGATTATGTGACGTAACATGATTCATTATTCTTTTTTATGTGAAATATCATTGTTACCTCACAGTTATCGTATTCATTTTTGATATTCGTGGCATAAAATTATCAATGATATACTTAAATAATTAGCTTTCTATCAGGCTATTCGCAAATCATCTCAAGAAAGATGATTTACTGGATTTTAAGCATACTGTACCTCAAAAATTATTAATTTATTTGAAAGTTATACCTATGATCCAGTGAATATTATGATCTGTCTTGGATTAAAATGAACGTCTTTGCTCTTTAGGTTTCGGCAAAGAATTCACATACAAAATTTCGTAAAAAATTTTTACAATGGGAGTCAAACTGTACATTGGGATCAAAATATCACGATGATGATAGCAATATTCGATTGTCCTGAATCGCATTTAAACCTATTATATTTTCATTTGGAGTATCCTGTTGGAATTCTGATTCCACATCTCTTAAAATTTTTTCAGATGGGGCTGGGCCAGTTTATCACTCGCTGATCAATTCAATTACGAGGAATTATTTAATAAAGGTAGAAAGAAGTATAAAACCTATAATGAACTATATTAGTTGCTTTTCGCACATAAAAATGCATATTACCTCACACATATATCTTTTTACTAAATAAATGCTTCCGTTAAATCTATAACTATTATTACATTTTTATCGTATAGGCTATATTGAAAAATTTAAGTGTCATTAAATTAAATAGTGTTCGAATTAAAAAAAAAATTAGTAAGAATAATAATATAACAGCAAAGATTTATCTATTATTGTTGAAATTTTAATAAAATATAAAAAATGTAATTGTTATGTTTCTCAATATATAGGATGATAGTGTGATAGGCGATTTTCTCCACAACTGTGTTATATAGGAAATTGATCTAAACTGGAAAATATTCACATTAAAGCGATCTTTTATTTGATGTATGATTAATTACGCTGTGACGTCTGTAAATAGGCAAAATCAGAATGTACTTTTAAGTTTTCATAATAATGGCACCTTTTTTTATCACTAATAGAAAATTCTTTTTTCATTAACAAAATTCGTTTGAAGCATTTTTTGAATAAACTAATAAATTTTTGAGGTGCAGAGCGTTTAAAATCCAGGAAATAGCGTGGTCACGTAAACCTTCGTCCAGCCGCTCGGAGGCAGCGGTTGCATTGGCGTCACGCACAGCTTAGCGACGCAGAGAGTCGCATCGCACAGAGCCCATTGAAGCACGATTTCTTTTATAAATAAAGGACCGATTTAAATCTTCACTGCGCCAACACAAATGTAATTTATTGCTTTAAGAATGAACAAAAGAAAATAAAAAATTGGTTTGAATTGGCAGGACACTTCTTATATTTGTAAACAAATCGTGCTGCAGTGGACTCTGTGCGATGCGACTCTCTGCGCCGCTAAGCTTTGCATGATACCTATGTTCTCGCTGCCTTCGAACGGCTGGGCAAAGGTTTACATAGCCGTGTATTTTCAAATAAACTAATAATTTTTTATACCTAAACAGTTATTAGTTTATTTGAAAATGCTTCAAACGTATTTTGTTAATGAAAAAGAATTTTCTATTGGTGATAAAGAAAGGGGCCATTATTACGAAAATTTTAAAGTACACTCTGATTTTGCCTATTCATAGACATCACAGCGTAATGAATCATAAATCAAAAGATCGTTTTAATATGAATATTTCCCCATTTATATCAATTTTCTATCTAACGCAGTTGCAGAAAAATCGTCTGTGACACTTTAGGTGAAACACCGTGTATAATTATAGATTTTTATGGAAAACTATTATTCAAAAAAGAAAAAAATTAAACGATGAACAATATCCATTTTATTATTATTATTTTTTTAATTTTTAAGTATAAATTCCAAAAAATAATATTTGAAATGCTATTTTTGGAATTTATCCTTAAAAATTTATTTGAAACGAAGAAAAAGTTGCATTTTCTTAAAAAATCGATCATTTATTTTCTTTCTTTTAGTCGAAAACTGTAAAATCCTTAATAAAAACTCATTTACTTTGTTGTATTATTATTATTTTTTTTATCGTAGGCCGTCTAACGATGATCGTAAAAATGAAAATCCTTAGCTACATGAATAAAAATCGCATCTGTCACCTTTATCGGAAAGGTGAGCAAGATATCAACCAAAACGTCACATTAACTTTCTGATTGATCATCTATTTTCGGTAATCGATATAAGCTACGCTACGCATTTTGCGGATGACTGAAGTTTCATTAATTGCATATTTAGTATAATTAAAGAGTTTCAAGTAGAATTTTATTTTTTATTTTTTTGCATGAATTAATCACATTTTCTTTATCTGAAATTCGGTTAAAATAATTTTGTCGTTTTCAAAGTTGCAAAAATAAATATTTACTACTTTGTCAACTGTTCATAACTTAAAAAAAGGAAGCGAAAATATCGAGATGCTAGAAAATACTGATCAAGAAATTATTAGTGATATCGATAAAAAATTAAAAGCGCTAATTTACTTTTTATCAGTATTTTTAACGAAATATATACTTTGTCCATCTGAAAAATATCTCAAGAATTAAATATTTCAGATTATTCTGATTTTAAAAAGTATATTACCTAAGATATATGCTAATTTTCAGATTATCACATGATTCTTTTTATGACGACCGCCACTAAAAATTTGAAAAAATTGTTATTTTTGAAATTGTCACACATGAGTGACAGCGAAATCACTTCGAATTGCTAATGATGGTTTTTAAAATTATACTTTCAGATGACCCATTGGGCTTCACCTCGTTTCCACGCTTATTTCCCTACAGCTAATTCGTATCCAGCTATCTGTGCTGATATTTTATCGGGATGTCTTGGTATCATCGGATTTACATGGGTATTGTCATTCAGATCATGCAAAAATCTTCATCATTAATAATATAATATTTTAAGATACTTTAAAAATATATTTAGGCATCCTGTCCGGCTGCAACGGAATTAGAAATGGTCATGATGGATTGGTTGGGTAAGATGCTGAATCTACCAAAAGAATTTCTTTACAGTTCGGGAGGTAAAGGTGGAGGAGTTATACAGGTAAGCATTGTAGATTCTCTTCAGTTAAGAAGAGTTACGAAATGCTGTACGGATTTTTATAGATGACTGCTAGCGAAACGACTTTAGTAGCACTTTTAGCAGCCAGAACAAAAGCAATAGGATTTTTAAAGCAAAAAAATAAGGAAATGAAAACCACTAATGTCATTGGTAATTTGGTTGCTTATTGTTCCGATCAGGTAAGCACATATTTCAGAATATATTTGGTTTAAGAAAATCAAATTGAAGTAATGAACGTTTTATAGAGTCATTCATCTGTCGAAAGAGCCGGACTGTTAGCTGATATAGAAATGAAAGCTCTTCCTACTGATGGAAATCTAAGTCTGAGAGGAGAAGTTTTGAAGAAAGCCATTATGGAAGATCGGCGCAATAAAAAATTTCCATTTTATGTCAGTATTAAATTATTTAACTTTGATGTAAAAAATATGGTTTACGTATTTTCTTTTTGAATAGGTAGTCGCAACGTTAGGAACTACAAATTCTTGCGCCTTTGATAACTTGTTAGAAATAGGAAAAATATGTAAGTATTCATAAATTTTCTTTATTTAAATAGTATCAAAAAGTGGGGATATTGTTTTGTGGATTTCGATAAGTGATTTTCTTTGATGCAAACATATTGTTTCCTATTGGATTTAGTTATAATTTACAGAATCAATGAGGGATCGCTACTAATATTGATCTCTACCTATTGAACACTTAGCATATTATAAAACAATAAAAGGTTTTGGAATATTTTTGAAGGGAAAAAAATATATTTATAGTATACAATAAAATGTTTAAGGATATAGTTATAAGCAAATTTGTAGGTATACAACAATGAATATATGCCACTTTATTTATATATAATAATGAATACATAAAAATTTAAATATTTATACCGTAATCTTTACTGTATTAAGTGATTTATCATTATTTCTTTTCATATACAAATAAAGTGTATTGGTTTTTTCTTCAGTTTTTATGTTATTGGCAATTGATTAACATACCATCATAAAAATGAACAAAATTTCGACAAATTTCATGTTTCTATCATATATCATCATATACAGATGTAAGTTTTTGAACATCTGTGCTAGTAACTTACTTTCGAGAAGAAACTTAAGACAAAATTTTAAAGAAATTTATGCTAAAATAAAAAAATATTTATCGATGCTATGTTACGAAAATCTTCTAACAAGTAAATAAGCTTCTATAAGTATTCAAGGATTAAAAATATAAACGTTTTATCCAAATATTGCGAAAATTAATTAAATTTTTTTTTCTAAAAATTGAAATTCAGGGCAGTATTTAAGACCCATTTCAGAAAATGCTTCCTCAATGTTTTCAAAACAATCCAAATTTAAACGAAACCGTTCATAAAACGCATAATTGAATGCAGATTTAGCATACCTAAATGGCTAACTAATTTTTATTTCATAATAAGTCGTTCGAAATTGAACTTATAAACAAATTTAGAATATAAGGACACTTCCTTAAAGCTAAATTTGTTAAATAAATAGAACTGCATTAAATCTGGATCATCATAAACAGATATTCTAAGGATTATAGAAATTTCTTGAACATTATATATTATGTAAAAAGGCTGATGCATTCTCATAAGTTTGTCATCGATTTGATAATTTTTATAATAATAATAATATTGTTATTATATTTATTGTCTGTTTTACTAGATAAAATATTTTATAAATATAAATAAAAATGATACATGATGAAAACTGATATGTAATGCTGATTTTCCAAACATCTGAAAGGATACAGGAAGAGCGATAACTTCCTATCTAAAGGATGTTGGATCATGTCCTGAATCTCTAACTTATATTTTCAGGAGAGTGCGAGATGGCTCGTTATTCTTATCGCATATGCCCTTGATGGACTGATCCGCTGATCTAAGTCCCTGATGAATATCGATGGCATAAATCTTCAGAAGAACTTTCGAAACTTTATGCCAAATAATAATAATTCAATATAGTAAAAACGTGATATTCATTATAAAAATAGATCATTCTAAATTTAAATTTCTGAAAATCGAATTCTTTCAGGTAAAGAAGAAAATATCTGGCTCCATGTCGATGCAGCTTATGCAGGTGCTGCATTTATATGTCCCGAATTTCAACATTATTTAAATGGTATTGAGGTAATAAAAGTCTATTTTTAGTCATTATAATGATGGTTATGTAATTTTTAACTTATTGTGATATTTTTTATTATGGATAGTATGCCAATTCTTTCAATATGAATCCTCATAAGTGGCTATTGGTGAATTTTGATTGTTCTGCTATGTGGTAAGTCGAATTGACAAATTGGTTTATGATAATCTTTGAACAAAAAATACATATTAATTATTATTAGGGTGAAGAATAAATACGAATTAACGGATGCTTTCAACGTTAATCCAACTTATTTACAACATAAAGACGAAGGTGCAATTCCCGATTTTCGGGTATTTTGATTGTTTTTCAAAATATATTTCAACAGAAAATTGTTCAGTCACGAATTCTAAGATATCTTTCTAACTTTTAGCATTGGCATATACATCTTGGTAGACGATTCAGATCTCTAAAGATGTGGTTCGTGTTTAGAAGTTATGGAATAAAAGGTCTTCAAGAATTTGTGAGAAAAGTTAGTATGGTATCTAAAATACTTCACTTTTAAATATTTATTTTTGACATAATGATTCTGGAATTAACCAGAGTCACGATTTAATTCTGGTTAAATTGAGAATCACGTTTACAAATCTTTAAGAAATTATTATATGTTATGTAGATGCAAGTGCTTTGCAAAGAATTTCTGGCACACGAATTTTAAATTATATGTCAGAATTTTTTATAAAAAAAATACTTAGGTACTTCTAATTATCCGCATGATAATAGTTCTAAGTTTGGTCATCTTTGTGTATGTAAATAATAATAGACTATAACGTGCAATCGATTTCACGTAACAATAGTTTTAAAATGCCTCTCTGTCAATTGAATTTCTGTTGAATATTTTGCTTCACCGAGTGTAAAGTTACATTTCATTCATTGAAAGCTTCACATTATGACATAACAATGATTTCAGCTGTTCTTTTCAAGTATAAAAATTTGTATTATAACATAATAATGAACTTTATTGTTTAAATCAACTTATTGCATATTTTATAGATTTCCATTTTTTTTTTTTTTTTTTTGTCTTTGGTGGCAAATTTGGTGCCTCTTTCCACTCAAGAGTAATAAGGGTGCAAAATGCCGAAAAATGTAAATTAAAATGCGAAAGTGAAAATAAAAGTTATTAACCAAGCCCAACTATGCTCCTTACAACTATGTTAGTATATGTTAGTACTTGTTAGTATAGGCTATATTAATAAAAGAATTTTTTTTAAATTTTTTTTAAGCATTAGTGTGTTAGTATATTAGTACTTAAAATTATTCTTATAATTATCTAACATTCACACAAAAGGAAGAATTATAGGATGTTAGTTACTCCAACAAAACTAAACCCAACATTTCTGATACATCTCGCTGCACAGGAATAGATTTCCATTTTGTATTAAAAAATTATAAATTTTTAACAAAATAATTTTATTTTATGCTTTATTTATTATTGCTTAGCATGTGCAACTGGCTCATAAATTCGAAGAATTGCTGTTGAAAGACGGAAGATTTGAAATTGTGACACCAGTAGTGATGGGCTTAGTATGCTTTCGTTTGAAGGTAACGTCAATATAAAAATTACATTATTAACGATTTTTATTAATAATTTAATGACAATTTGATCATATAGGGTTCGAATTCCATCAACGAAAATCTGTTAAAAACTATTAACGACAGAAGAATTATTCATTTGACACCAACGAAAATTAATGGAAAATATATTTTGCGTTTTGCCATTTGTTCTAGACAGACTAATGAAGAAGACATTAATTTTTCCTGGAAAGAAATTCAAACTGTATCTACAAAGTTGTTATCTAACGTGTAAACGTGTTTAAATGAATAAATATTCCGATTATTTATCTATTAAAATGAAACGAGACTATTAAATTAAACGATATATAAAGTTACTAAATGTTCAAGTAATGTAACAGATATGTTAAATAAAATGTTCTGCAAAAGAATTTCTTTGACTGCTTAATTAAACTATGCTACATTATCGATGAAAATTAAAATTTTATACAATTCACTCACTATATTTATTCTGTTTTGTTTACTTATTGGATTATTTATTTACTTATATATTTAAAAATTAGAAGTGAATAATAAAAATATAATGAATCAAAATAATATTTCGATATAAAAGACTTTCTTCATGTATTGAATACTTAAAATCTTTATTCATTCCTTTAGTATACTTTCATAGGAAAACCACATTTATAAGATCAATATACCATTTATCTGTGTTCGACTCTGCTAATAACTTTAATTAATACATTTTATAAAATTTTGTATGTTTCACCATTAAAAATAATCTTATGCCGCATCTTTTAATAATATAGATCCATCCATTTATAAATAACAGGCATTCAAATTTATCAGCTTTCTTTAAAGGAAGCGGTATGGACTTCGTGTTGGGACTATCAAATCCTTTATCTTTATCAGATAAAGATAAGAGAAAGTGAAATAAGAATCCGAGGTTAGAATATCAAATAGTCCAATCTTGGAATTTTTCTTATTTGACATCTTTAATCATTCTAAAATTGCCGACATGTGTGGAAAATAGAACGATTAGTTCTTTTCAAAACTGTTTTGTTATACGACGAGAAAATAGAGTTATATACACGAATTTGCATTTGATAATACTTAATTATCTGCAATAAACTAATCGATATTTTAAAATATAAATTATCGCATATATACAATTAGTTATAAATTTTTTCTTTAATCTTACTATATATTATTTGTTTTCGATCAAATTTATAAAAGAAATATCAAAGTGCAATATTTATCAAAAAAATGATTGTGATATATGATAGATAAAGAAAATACTATTATTTTTATTATCTAGTTTTCAGATAATTAAACAGAATATAAATAACTCCATTTATAATCTGAAGAAGGCCGTTAACAGGCCCCATTTTTTTTCTTTACATTTCTTATTTTTCTTATAGATTTCTCAACGACTAATATCAAGTTGGATGAACCTATTTTTAAAATTTAAAATAAGAACCAATCATTAGTACGCCAATAATGCCATAGATTATCAAAGTTACTGCGTTATTTCCACGTAATACGAGTTTTACAAGCCATTAAACATTAAAAGTAGGCCTACTATTTAAATATTTTATCATTATTCCTTAATTTTACCTTGATAACAATATAAGCTAATGATTGATTCTTGTGTAGTTTTAAAGATATCACATATCTTTATAGTCACGCTTTAGAAATCAGTATCAATAATCAACAGAAAAACAATGCATACAATACTTTGCATCATTTCGAATTCATAAAAGTTTAGATCAAAATATTTAAATTGCATTATCCTGCTCTTCCGTTTTTCATACGGAAACCAAGTGTGATTTTTCGATCACCATCTTTTATATCCTATGCCAAACGTATTATGTGAATGGGACACTCTGCAACCGTCTTGTTCGGTTACTGCTGATTGGAAATGAACATAAAGGATAAAAAAGCTAATGAAAATCATTTCTAATCTTAATTATGCAAAATATACTGAACGAGTTCAAGTTTCTAATATGGGATATTATTTTAAACAATACAATGTTGTTTAAAACAATATTTTGGCAAATATAATGTGAAACCCGGGTTATACGTTTTTCTTCAATTTGAATTTATTCTGCAACTTTAAAATATCGATTTTTTATATCCATCTTGCAGCAATAGATATATAAATGTTTATATAGCGAGGACTCTGATTTACAGACAAGTTTATAACAATATCTCCCCTTGGAGTCTCATCAAATAACCGAAGATCCGATTATCACTAGTCACCTTTTAAAGAACTAATTTCTTCTATCTAATTATGCATGTAATTGAATATTCTTTCAAATTTTATATTATTGTTTAGCTTTTTTCAATTATCATATGCAATTTTTATTTTATTTTAATATAAATATATTATCGTCAAATATTTTGTAACGGTAAATCTATATAAAACAATGAAAATTTATTTTATAGTATTAATTAATTCTAATTATATAATGGAAAATTACTAATATATAATGTTTTAACAATGAAAATTTATTAATAATAATAATAATTTCATTTCAGACTATAAAAAAACTAATAAATTCAATGAGGGAAAGTTTAGATTTAAATGACTTTTTCAGATTGGAAGTGAGAGAAAGGAATTTTATATCTGTCAAACAAACCATAAACAAAGCTTTGAAAGAAGAAATAATGATCTAATTTCACTTGTTGCATGGTCCAGGTTAGGGGACCTGAAGATCAAAGAAAAGTATAAACCACTTGTTAGCAATATCCATTTGCCAATCCCAGTGAAAGAGAGCAGATATACTTTGATCAAATATGGCCAACAATAGATTCGGACCTCTCATTCCATTGATATGATTGAAGGATTAAATAGTCTAAAAAATACTCTGACGAAAAACTCTATACTTCACATTTTGTCTAAAAACTTCGATTTCTACTAATATTGCTTCATCCAATTGTTTTTTAATAATGTGTGCCGCCTAAAAAAATTTGATATCAATAGAAAAGAACACAGATCTCTCTCAAGGTATGTTTGTAACTCACTCGTGAAGTGCTCTCTTCTTTTAAAAGTTAGGATAGTTTCATCTAAGTGTTTATTAATTTTAAATACGTTAACTTCTGCATTTTTTCATTGTGATTATCATTATAGGAACAATAATGATAAGTTATATATATATATATATACGGAAACTTTCATAAAAAATGCGAGATCCGGAAGACAAGTAATATTTTTGAGGCCCTTCAAAAAAGAAAAAAAAAACAAAATTGACAAATATAAGTGGTAAGTATATAAAAAAAGCGAAAACATTGATAGAGAATTCAAATTTTGACAAACACTGAGGCTCGAACAATATAAAAATATACAAATTTATTAATAATAGATGTTAGAATATCAATATGTTAAAAAATTCTAACATATTGAGTTATAAATTGAGACCCCTAAAATCATGAGACCCGGGGCAGCCGCCCCTCTTGCCCCTTCTCTGATAGCCACTGTATATATTAGAAATAAAACAAGAGAAAAATCTAAATATATAGATTTTTCTCTTGTTTAGTAACAATTTTTATATGTTAACACCTTGTTGTTATTCCGGTGGGCCTCTAACATCTTTGGACTCTGAGCGCACTTACTAACTCATCTCCGATAAAACATTAGAGATTCTAAATTCATAAATTTGGCCATTTGGCAAATTAAATATCGAAACCGATCGCGATCTTCACAATAACATTTCTGATTGCGACGAAATTTTGTTGTAATCTGGGTCTTTCAAAATCCGGAAAGATTTAAGATTGAATTATTATTTAAAGTTCGAAAAAATTAATTCAGGAATGGGTGAAGATAACAGCATTAGACATGTGATGATGTATTTATCATTTGACGTTATCAGACATTTTACGTAATTATGTTATGACATAATGAATGATAATCTATAAGTATGATGATAGACGATATAGAAGTGAGTGACGTCATACATATGTATTAAACGAATTTCATTATGGTATAACAGTGTAAATGATTATCCATTTGTACAAGGACGTTGCAGTTATTTAATAAAGAAAAAAACAAAGAAAACACTAATATATAATTATATTCTTAGCAAACTAACGTTTTACGCTAAATCTGAAGACAAATCAGTTTTTCTTATGTATTAAATAAGTTTTATTAGCTAAATTTTTAATTAAATTTACGAAATTTGGAAATTATTGCATCAATTTTGAATTAATATCTCAAAGTCGCATTAAAAGATCTCAGAATAAAGACTTTAAATTTAAAAATGAACAAATTAAAAGATGGTAAATTAAAAAAAAAAATTAAGATTATTTCTATATCTGATATATATATTATTCTATATCTGATATTATTGTATTGAATATATGACACATATTCAATACAATATTTTCTCGATTTATATTTAAAAACATGTGAAACGCATATCATTTATTAAAAAATAATATTTATCATACGATAAATATATTTTCAAATATCGTCTTCTCTCTTATTATTATTATTATTATTAAAAAATGAGAAAAAGATACTTCTCATAGAAAACAACAGAAATTTCAGTATAGTAATAAACTATTAATAGCAAATTGAAATTCATAAATTCTTGTGAAAAAAATCTTCAAATAAATATCAAATCTATTAAATTTGACTGATATACATTTTGAGAGCACAGTAAATATTATTAATCTAGATTGATTTAACATATTCTTTTGATCCTAATTATCTTAATTATTATATTTATTTTTCCAATCTTTAGGTGTTTTAGTGTTATT
Source organism: Androctonus mauritanicus (assembly GCA_011317285.2). Taxonomy (NCBI): domain Eukaryota; kingdom Metazoa; phylum Arthropoda; class Arachnida; order Scorpiones; family Buthidae; genus Androctonus; species Androctonus mauritanicus. Next base: position 8,457 of record WUQG02087593.1, on the reverse strand, counting down.
TATCATCTATCGACTTATTAGAATCTAATTTTTTCATCTTCATTTAATCCATCAGTGAAAGAGATGCGAAAGTTCCATAATTATATTATTCTCTGAATATTTTTTTGATAAAGATCGATACGAACTTCCATAATTGGATGCAACTATCAGATTCATTAAAAGTTATAGATTATTATTTAAATATATTTAACATATTGTCACTTCTTGATTTTATTAAAATTTCGATACTTTTTTCTTACTTGAGTACAATAATTTAAATCAGATTTAGAGAAGTAAAACTGATTAAAAACACGAAGATGCCATATATAATGTGAAGTGATACGTACGTCTATTTGCATATTGATTAAATTTCATTAAATAAAATATAAAATTTTAAAATATTTCAATTATATACATGTTCGCGAAAATTAATAAATACATACTTTGTATATCTGATATTCATTGAAATTATAATTTTTCATATATATATATAAAACTTGATAATTACTTAGTCTAAAACTTTTAAAATAGTTTAGAGAAAAAATTCAAAAAGTTTTTCCTGTTAAATAAATTTTTAATTTAAAAAAATTTTTTCCTGGAGTAAACAATACGATAATTTTAAATGAACACAAATCTGCATTATATTGAATTTACTGTAAACTAAAAAATTCAAAAGCGATTAATTTTACAGAAAGATATTTGTAAAAAAAAAATATATATATATTTAAATTTTTATACCAGATATATCTAAAAATAACTATTTTATGTTAAAAATCATCATAAATTATAAAGTTCAAAGATCGGATGGTCAAAGACCGTGGTCTGAAAATCTAAAAGCTGTACTTCCTGATACAAGCAAAATGCATTAAAATTTCAGATAAATTAAAGAAAATAAACTTATATCATCATCATCATCATCATCATCATTTAAAAAATTGAAATTCTTTTAAATGCATAAATTTTTATTAACAAAAATCGATAAAATTTTAAATAAAAAAAAAAAAGGTTTAAAATAATTATTGTAAGTAAGGCGTTTGGAATCTTATAAGTAATTTAATGAATTTTATTATCTTTTTTTGCTAAAATATTTAAAATTATTTTAATAATTTTATTAAAAAAGTTTTTATTAAAAAAGTTTTTGTATAAAAACTTTTTTAATAAAATCATAAAAAAATTTTTTTGCTGCTTGTAAATTAAAACAAAAAAATTATTTCGTATATAAAATTTTATGGAAAAAATAATAATCAAATTATTTATAAATATTTTTTTCCAAAAAAAAAAAAAAAAAAAGAATTAGCACAAACGTTAAAAGAATTATTAAGATATTTCTAAGTTATTTAAAGTAAAAATTAAGGAAGAAGATGGATATGATGTCATGAAATTATACTTTAAAAACTGGTTAACATAACGAGTAAGGTTGTAGTTTAAGAAATCGCTGATAGTATTGCTGGCGTACAATTTTCTGTGCGTTATTTCTTAGTTACATTAAAAAAGATGGAGTTAGAAGAATTTCGTCAATGCGGCAAGGAAATGATAGATTATATTGCCGATTATTTTAAGTATATACGCGATAAACCTGTGCTTTCTGGAGTTCTTCCTGGGTACCTTAAGGAACTGGTACCTGAAGAAGCTCCGAATGATGGCGAACCTTGGAACAATATATTTAGTGATCTTGACAGAGTCATAATGCCTGGTGTAAGTAATGTTATTTATATTAATTTTTATTAATATAAAGTTTGTACTATGCACATTTATTTACAGATGACTCATTGGGCTTCTCCCCATTTTCATGCTTATTTTCCATCTGTAAATTCTTTTCCGTCAATATGCGCAGATATGCTTTCTGGTGCACTTAATTGCATTGGATTTAATTGGGTAAGTAACTATATAAAAAAAAGAAATGTTCATGTTGGTTAGCAAAGATGCTAATTTTTAAAACTTACAATATTTAGGCTGCTAGCCCTGCTTGCACTGAATTAGAAATGCGAATGACGGATTGGTTGGGGAAGTTGTTGAATCTTCCTGAAGAATTCCTGTTTTGTTCAAAAGGAAAAGGAGGAGGAATCATTCAAGTTAAAAAACATATTATAATAAATATGTTATTTAGTATTAATGTATAGAAATAATAAATTTGGGAATTTTTTGCAGGGTTCTGTAAGTGAATCGACCTTGCTAGCGCTGTTAGCAGCTAGAAAACTAGTAACGTCAGCCATATTAGGAGATAATCCGAATTTACATCCATCATACATTCACAACAAATTAGTAGCATATACATCTGATCAGGTTTACTATATTTTATATAAAATTAATAGGTATAAGAATAGTTACGGTATCTATTGTTCTTCTGTCACTTAACTGATGGTGAAGACAACTCCATAAATAATGTGATATTGCTCATCATCGAGAATGGTTTCAATTTTTGTTGATCCAGCAGCATGTTTGATATCATGAAATTAATAGGATTCATTCAATTTATTCAACTAAGATGAATTTTCACGATTCAAATGAATCATAATCTGATAGGTAACATACAACGATTCAGGGATTCGCGTAACTCATTTTATATTATAATTATTTCAGGGTCATTCTTCTATCAAAAGGGCAACTTTATTTACTGATATTACACTAAGATACATAGAAACGGACAATAATTACAGTTTAAGAGGAGAAAAGCTGCAGATGGCTATCGATGAAGATAGAAGGAATGGTTTTATTCCTTGTTTTGTAAGTTATTTTTTACATTATTCAATTATATGCATATCATTTCACGGAAGACATATCAAAATTAGGTGGCTGCAACACTAGGAACGACTAGTTCTTGTGCTTTTGATGATTTAAAAGGAATTGGAGAAGTTTGTAAGTATCTTAAATGAAATTAATTAAATATATATTCTGATTTTTTAATACTCAAAATTGCATTTTAGGCAGTAGAGAAAATTTATGGCTACACGTGGATGCTGCGTACGCGGGTGCATCTTTAATATGTCCAGAATTTGGATACTTAGCTGAAGGAATAGAAGTTGGTATCATATACTAGTTTATTACTTGTAATGATAAATTTTATAAATATTTAAAATATTTAATTGTAGCATGTTCATTCCTTTACTATGAGTCCTCATAAATGGATGTTAGTAAATTTCGATTGTACTGTGATGTGGTGAGTATTATCTAATTTTTAGATTATACAATGTGATCATTCCCGCTATTGAATTTTTAAATTATATATTTAGGATTAAAAACGGTGCTGATCTTAAGGGTCTGTTTGAAGTTAATCCACCATATTTGAGGCATGAGAATGAAGAGAGAGTTCCAGATTACAGAGTAAAATTTTTTAATTTATATATCTTTTAAGTTAGGAATTTAATCATATATATATTTTTTTATAATATTGGAAGCATTGGCAAATACCTTTGGGCCGAAGATTTCGTTCTTTGAAGTTATGGTTTGTCTTGAGAAGTTTTGGCAAAAAGAAAATACAAATGATTATCAGAAATGTAAGGAAGATACAAATTTTATATATTTTCAAACATTTACTCAATATTTTAGGATTTAAATGTCCTGAAAATTCAACAGTATAACTTCAATTGATATAGTGAAATTTATGGATGATATACATTCTGATATAAATTAAGGGATGGTATTAATTAAGGCATAAATTAAATTATAATTTTCTATTTTAGCATATTTCTTTGGCTCGAGAATTCGAAAATCTCGTCTTGAATGATGAAAGATTCGAAATATGCGCACCTGTCGTTATGGGTTTAGTTTGCTTTCGTTTAAAGGTAAGATATAAAAATTATGAATCCTTATGAAAATTGCATAATTTTACATATCTTGCGTATATTGTAGGGTTCAAATCTAATCAATCGAATTTTGCTGAAGAAAATTAATAGTCGAAGAAACATTCATTTGACTCCTACGGAATTATCTGGCTTATATGTAATACGTTTTGTGGTATGTTCAAGAAATGCAAACATCGCTGATATTGAATATGCTTGGACGGAAATCACAACAGTCGCAAATACGCTAAATGCAATCAATGGAGAAAATAAGAATGTAACTTTGATCAATGAAGAATTCAATCAAGCAATACATTCGTCCTGGAAATGCAGTGCATTAGTTAAATGATCATTTGTTATGTATTAATCATAAATCTTTGCTTAAAATAATTAAATGGTACGTCATACTTGCTGCACAATTTGATTATGATAATTTTTATTCTTAAAGAATTTATATATTTCAGAATGTAAACACATTTATACATATATATATATTTCTTCTAGATTGTACTGCATAAAGTCTCTGAATAAAATTGTTAATAATAATTATCATAAAAAAAAATTTTTTCATTTTACTGTATATTTTGATTTTGTAAGAAAAATTATCTTATATATATATATATATTTTTCGGTTGTCGGTTTGTTTGTATATTTGTGACGAGTAATCTTCTGAACGGTGGTTACAACTACCCATCAACTGTCAAACCTAACAAGATTTTCTGATTATCAAATTTAAATATCTGACTTATTCAATAAGTTTTTAGGATAATCAGTACTGAAAAATTTCAAAAAATTCAACAAATACATAGAATTCAATAATACAGTCGATAGATGGCAAAAGTCTTCAGCTTGAAAATTAGCATTTTCCTGATGACACATAACGCCATCTGTTGATTAAGATGCTAAACTTTGTGAATTATTAGATTATTCGTAATTTATTTTAGAAAGTTTAATCTAAAAAATCATTGAATAACCCATTTATTTAAGCAGGTAAACAGAGAATTTTGCTGAGTTTAGCTGCTGTAGCTTCTATAATTTAGAAAATTAATGGAGGTAAATAAATATATTTCAAAATATAAGATTTATAAATAAAATTGATATTGTAATTTAGTATTTTCTTATGTATTTTCCATCATAGATTATAGTATCAATATTGTTTTCAATGTTTATATACCTTTCCATAAAAATTACATAAAAATGAACGGTCATTTCGATATAAATACATTAAAAAAAGATATAAAAAATTAATTTGTTCGATATAAAATTTATTGATTTTAATGTGAGAGTCAAATCTAAATATACTGGAATTTTAAGTAAAAAATTAACGAATGTAAAAATGAAAAGCATAAATTATATATAGATATGTTGATTTGTGTATTTCTTCGTTCAAGAAATTTTAGAATTCAAATAGACCATCGTTTGAAAAACTCTTTCGTATAACAACAGTTCGAGGTTAGCTGCATTTCAAGTAAATCTCTATTTAGAGTTGGATATTTTGTTTTTATTGATTTGAATTTATTTACGAAATTTTTATTAGAAAATACGAATCCAATCTAATTACAGTATTTAAAAAAACATTACTTTTAACCTATTTTCCGAAAATAAGATCGTTATGCTACTGTCATCTTCATCCTATCTAACATTAACTACCGGTAATTAACAGATCTTCATAAAATTTAATAAATGTTCTACCATTAAAAAGTAACCTCGATTTCAGACCATTCTACTTCTTTAAAAAATGGCAAACTTTATTAAAAAATAGTTGGACAGTTATTAAAATATAGTTCAACTATTTATAAATGCCGAAATGCTCAAACTTCTAAGATACTTTATTAATATATATCTCGTCATTATAGGCAAATGGGCTGTTTATATGGAATGCCAGTTCTCCAACCATCGACTTGTTGCATTTTTCTTCTATAACATTGTATATCGAAACTATCCTACCCCTCTGATCTATTATCCGACTCCCATCCAATATCTCGTACGTACTTCCCTAGATACTATTCAATATCTTCTATGAATCTTCTACTATCCACTACCAACTACCCACTATCTCCCGTCTATCACCAATCCAATATCTACACACTATCTTCTATCTACCATTATCACACATACACACAATACCTTTCTACCAATCGACAGAATTAATCTATCTTGCATCTACCTACTATCCAAATTAAACGCAACCCACACAAATCTAATCCTATCTACCAATCCTACACTCTCCTATCTATTCACCTACCCAATATCTACCCCGTTATCAACTATCTTCCACTACAAATCAAATATCTTCTACTATCCTACAAACCTTGCCGATATATCCTATCTTCTATTATCCATCTACCAATCTACTACTGACATCCCTACCCACTATCTACCACCTACTATCAATCTCCTATTTTCTCATTAGATTTTTATGACATTTAGCAGCATAGTGAAGTCTTGAAAGTGATTCGATGATATAACCAATCTTTTAACTGCACTAATTTTAAATATGACGGGCACTGAAACGTTTTAAAGGTTTCCTAATAACTTTGAAATATTCGATTGATTTTTCTACAATTTAGTAGAATGATCAGTCGAATTACAAACAAGATTAATATGTGCGCCAGTAATATATGCAGTCATTAAATGTTTATAAGAATTTGTTAGAAGAAAAGTAATGGTTTAATGTCTAATTTAGGCATAAAATAAAAATATACCGAGGCATAGTCACGGATTCTTATGATGCTAGTTTAGTAGATTTCTAAAGTAGGAAAATTTTGACTATAAAACAATCCTAAGCAAATAATTTCCAATTTAAAACACGTATAGTCTTGTTTCTAAACTAAGAGCTGTAATTCTTGAATATAATGTTATGTTACTGTTAAAGTACGCCTAACTTTAAATTTCAACTAATCTAGAATTTATTTATGAAGCAATTTTATAAATTATTTCATATTTTTCCAAAATTAGGAAAGAATCAGATATTTGATTATTTTAAAAAATCAAATTCTTAAAATTAATACTTTTTTAAGATGAAATTTATGAAAAGCAAATACACATAAAAGATATAATTTTTTATTTTTACATAATATCATTTTGAGTCACGGCATTATGCAATACTATTTGGAGTGAATTATTTTACTGCCATAATTCAAAATATATATAGTAATCATCATAGAGATATGGTAATCATAATAGAATCCAAATTACATGTTAATATGTTTAAAGCATTAATATGTTTTTAGCAGATGAATTATTTGCAAAAATAAATTTTCTGACAGTTAAAAAAAATTTCATTATTATTTTTTAAAATCAGAAAAAGCTTTGAGAACTAGTCGAATTTAAGAAATATTTGATGAAAATTTACAACTTAAAAATAATAATATTAAAATCATAATGATTGATATGGTTATTGTCGCATTAAAAATTCAAAATTACTTTACACTTACGGTTTGAAATTCAAATAAGAATGGCAAAAAATAAATTAAATAAATAATAGCTATTGTAAACAACTGCACTACAATATGCATTATTTCAATTAAATGTTTTTTGAATGTTTTAATATCAATAGATAAAATGGCGATGTTTATAAAACAAAAGCGAATGGGGAATTTTTACATTGAAATTAATAAGAAATGAAGTTTTCGTTTGATGAATTTTCTTTTTTCGATTTACATTTGAAAATTATTCATATGACAGAGATACTCTCTGATTTACATACATCAGATTTCCGTAAATTTCACATTACGCAAAATATTTTCCTCTTTTTTGCGATACAGAACAAACACATATCGTATTTTATAAGTACGAACATGTTGGTTCAAGTTATTTGTTTGTTGGTTTTCAGTATCACATTAATACGTTATCGTCAAATGCGGCAGTCTCTTTCTCTATACAGTATGATTTTTTGATTCAGAGAGATTGTTAATTGTTTCTATTCATATTATGTTTATTGTTATCCTATTTTTTTAGTTTTAATTATCGTTTATTGTTTACATTTCTATTAATTTATTTAATCAATTATTATTTTAATCATTTGTTACTGTTCGATTATTTTATTTTATTTAACCTATTGTTATTTATTTCTTTAAAATTCTAATTTATATAATCAATTGTTATCTTAATCATTTGTTATTTTAATCAATCATTGTTTATTTTATTTAATCGATTGTTATTTATTTTGTTAACTATAATTATTTATTTTATTGTTAAAATTTCTGATAATGATGCTTTGTAACTCTAATATGCAAACTATTTAAATCAATCTGAATAAATGGTGAATACTATCTCTATTTCCCTAATCACCTATCACACTCCTTTTGATAGGATTATTTTCCTTTTTTATCTTACTCTACTTTCATCATCTCACTTCCTTTCCATTTTTCAGGACTAAACCTATGAGTACAGCCTTATATCAGCTTGTTTTCCTCCTCTTCTCTCTAAATCAGGGAGCAATATAGTGTCCGTAACTTCATGAAAGTGTAATACCATACTCCACCTGATTCCGAAAATTTTTCAAATTTTTAATTTTCGGACTTATGCATAATTCGGGTTACGTAAAAAACTCTTCCATTTATTTATGTAAACCCGAAAATATCTGTACAATGCTTTCGAAAGTAACGAAATTTAATAAATTACAGTAAAACTTCGATCTAACGTTTTCCTCGATCTAACATTCTTTTTCTCCGGTCCCGGCAAAAAATAGGGGAAA
>WUQG02087482.1:0-26523 GCA_011317285.2 Androctonus mauritanicus | reverse complement strand
AGGGTGCTGGGCTCGAAAGTTTCTGCATTCGAGGGTCTAGAACCCCGAAAAAAAACTTTTTGCGATCCCCATCCTGCTCCACTCTACGGGTGTGGGTGCAGCCCGTAGTTAGAACTGCCCCGCCCTTTAGTAATCTCCCTGATTGGAAAGGGTAAAATATGTAAAAAAAAAAAGTCGAATCACTGTACTGATTCTTATAAATTGAGTATCATTAGAAAGATCTAATCCTCGAATTTCTGCGAGAGCCAAAACTTTTTGTTGTTGTTAATAATTTAAAAATTAAGGAATAAAAAAAAAATTAATTAAAATTGTAGTTTCTATAAAAAGACAAAATCCGCAGGTGGCGCTATAACTTAATAATGGCTACCATTTAACGATCTGTTCGAGCGATACTCCAGTTATGAGATTAAATCACAAGATTTCCGCTCGTTTATATGAGCGAGTGATGCCTAATGTTTATTATTTTTACATTTAAGCCATGAAAGGATAAATACAGAAATATTTCTGTTGTTATTCATTGTTAAAATACCTAAATCAATTTTATCAACTAAAATTAATCAAACTGCAGTCTTATAAAAAAATATAACTTTTTTTACGAAACTGCAGAAATTTATAATGAGATTCGTGTTTTAAATTATTAATAACTTGAAATTCACGTGTTAACTTATATATTCTACAAAAAAAACCCATGCGAATTTTAAGAAGACAAGATAATTTCAAAACATATTTATCTCTCCACTGTCGAAAATTGCTAATCGGAGTAACTTGCTCAGTCTTCCGACAAACATTGTTCCCCATTGGGAAGATATTTACATAACCAGATCTAAAAAGCGAAATTAATAGTTTATATTAATCTCGCGACGTGCAAAGTGCGCTCCAGAACGAGACTTTATCTCGTGTCATTAGCTATCAGGCGTCGAGATTGATGTCCTCCTCGTCCATCAAATATTCTCTGACAGCGTATCTGATCGATACCTGTTGAGACTCGATAGTTTTTTGATAGTGACAAGGTGAGGGATCTTCTCAAAAACTGCCATCAGCACGCCACATCGTACTAGGTGGTCCTACTGGCAAAATTTATTTAATTTCCACAAATGTCGAACGAGAGTTCGTTATTATTTTTAATGATCCGTTTCGGTTCGAACTGTGTAATTTATACGAAGAAATTTTTAATAATCAAAGCGTTTTCATAATTTAATTAATTAATTAAACGATTTCTGTTGGCAAGAGCTCCGTAGCAATTTTATGCAAATATAATCGTAATAAAAATATTAATTTTATAATTTTGCTCTTTAGGAAAACTTAACGAGTAATAAAAGAATGCAATTTAAAGTACTGTAACTGTGGATTTCTACTGATGTATCAACAACACGATATGTCAATATGATTTGTTGCTAATTAATCTAAAGAAATGTTTACCATCGAAATATTTATTCTTACGAAAACCTGTATGCGAAAAAATTTCAAACCAGAAATTTCCACATACAGTAAATAACAAAACAAAACAAAAAATTTTTATTCTTAAACAGAATTACAACATTTATGTAATGTGTTGAATTTAAATTCTAAACTCGGTACTTAAAAATGTTGTCGAAACTACACGTTTGATCAAGTTTGTCAGGTTCTATTAAGATAAATCTACAAACTGCATCGAAAATTCCAGATTTCTTTTATGATTCTCAATTAGTGGAAAATAATATATCATCATTTTTTATTTATTTATTTATTATAATTCTAACGAGCCAAAGAGATGAAGAAAAATACAATTCTGTTGAATATCTGTAATGCTATTGAAGTGATACCTATACAGCGCATGATAAATGTTTTAACGAAACAGTTAAAAGTTATTTATTTAGTTGTCACGCTGACAATAAATAGTTCGTTTACTGTATTACCGTCGTGTTAAAGTGGCACAAGTTGAAATGGCCACAGGAAACAACTGTCTAGTAGTAAAGTAGATATTATATTAAAAGAAGAAAAAAAAAGTACGTTTTTAATAATATTTTTTTTTGAATCAGTTACTTTTTAAAGTGATGATTCAGTAGTTGTCATATTTGGCACCAGCCAGAAGGCCCGTATTTTACGATTTTTCCTATAAAAATCTACGGCGACGTTTTAATGGTTGCAGTAACGTCATTTTTGACATATGTACAGACAGGCATAAGGCAAACATAAATGACCTCATAGTTCGTCTTTGATATGTTATTTTTAAGAAATCCACTTTTTTGTATACAGTACAATGCATTCTTATATTTTTCGCTAGATAGCACAAATATTAGTACTGTGAACTCCCGTATAACGCGGGGGGATATGTTCCGCGTTATACGAGATATGCATTATCGGACGATTTTATGCAAATTTAAATTTATCTTTGAGGACTGATCGGATATGGCTAATGAGATGTGCGTTGTTTCGAATATGATTTTATTGCGTGCAGAGTGTTAATTAACTTGTTTTAACTTAAAGATTTCTTTTAATAAAGGAAAAAAAACAGAATACAGGTAAATAAATTTTAAAAAATAGTATATACAAGTAGACCGCGTATAACACCGACTCCGAAAATGCGGATTCGTATAACGCGACGGAAAAGTTGTCATGAAAACAAAATAAACATCATTTGGTTTTTTTTTATTATTATAATCAACGGATATTGTAAGTAAAATTATCTTACGCGTTATACGGGACTGTTTATAGCGTTGTATGAGTACTAGTCGCGTTATACGAAAGCGCGTTACATGGGGATTTATTGTATTTATCAAATCTGAGTTACAAAGTTTTCTTGAATATATTATAGAAGCGAACTAATATTTATGAGTAAAATATATTTTAGAAACCAGTGTTTACAGGTTTATAATAAGTTAAAAACAAATTACCTTTTGTTTACGCTTCACTTAACGGCAGAATAAAACTTCTGACTCACCAAACTTTTATTCCTTCTAATCAAACCAGAACGTATCAAAATTTATACAATAGAGAAGATAAGAAAAATATCAATATCAATAATAAATCAGCATCAGATAAAACGATTCGCATCGCATCTTTTGATTTATATTGATTAATAACTACTATAAAAACAAAAAGTTCATACGGACCGAAATGAGGAACGATGTCGAGATAATCTGTCGATAAGGTTGTAAAAATAGCAGATAAATTTTCTACTCGGAAATTCGAGCTTAACAATTCGAACTTTTTTTAAAAGTTTTTGTCATTCGAAAGTCATTTATCACATCGCATGCGAAGCTCGAATTAAAACACATTTCGAAAAAAGGAAAAAAAAAAAAAAAAAAAATATGTTGACCTACGATTTAAAGTTAACTGAGCAGTATTTTAAACATTAGTAAACAGAATATCATCTCGGATAATTAGTAAATCTTATCGCGTGATTGATTGTTATTGCTGTAATAACATATTATTTGAAGAAGCAGAAGAAGAAAAATTTTTTTTAAAGAAATATACTTACCAACAATGGAAGGAGTTGAAGCAGTAACAAATAAAAACACAAATTTTATTTAAACGTATTTCTATGTGCAAATGCGCTCATTTTCTTTTTTTAATCGATAACAATTTGTTAGTAAAATAACACCCGCTTTTAATTTAAAAACATTTTTTTATCTGTTAGAATTTTTAACGTTAAAGAAACAAACTCGATAAATACTTAAATTATCACTTACATCATCTTAAGTTAGAAAAACGGAGCAAAATTTACTTTTTGTTACTAGTTAATATACATACGTCCGAATAATAATTTTTTTTTTATTTATTTTTGTAACAGAATATCATTATAGAGTCATTCAGTATCTCATACATATTGTATTAACAATTCGTCTCATCTATCATTGTTATAATGAGAGCCCACTCGTTGACGTCGACAATTTAATATAACTATAGCTTGACAGCTGTACAGTTAGCGACATTGTTAGTACCGTATTTTACATAATAGCGCGTGGTTAAAAAGCTCCACAGAATAGTTTAGTGTGTCTTTATACCTGTGTTTGCACCAGTATAACATTAAAACAGGACAAAATGCGGTAAGATAATTCAAGCGTGGTTATATACCGTCACACAAACTTGGAAAAATTTTACGTTAAAACGTTTCGAAGAAAACGCCTTTTATAGGCTACAAACTTCGTTTCTAAATTTATCACAATTCGCTCTCTATCCCGCCCTATCATTATTCACACACTCATAGAAGGGAATCATTGTTATAAGTTTAGAAAATAAAATTCAGGAAGGAAGAAAAGAAGAACGTTTTCTTAGAAACGTCTTCAGACGGGGTAAAGACATTTCTTCTCTAGCCTTTGTCCTCACGTATGATTAATATCATTTATTATAACACGTCAGTGACGTAGACTGAATTAGAGCTTATTAATCATGTTAGAAATATCATTTTACTTTATCGTAAAAAATTATTTTTTTATTTTTAATTGTCTTCGTCTTTATATAACATAAATTTTTTTTTGTTTCGCTAAACGTTCGGAAGAGCAGGTGTACACAGAAATACTCTTCGCTCTGAAAAACCCGTCAGGTTCTAATGATTATTTCACACTTTTTATTTTATCTTCCACTATATATATATATATATATATATATATATATATTTTCTTATTTTTCGGCATGAACTGATCTTGCAGTTTGACGACCCGAAACGAATTTTTTTTTTTTTTTAATTCTTCTTTAATATATTCAAATTTTATTTGACGCGATTTTTGTGTATGTTTATATATATATATATTTCTAATTTTTTTTATTTTATTAAGGCGAATTATAAATTCGATTTTAAAATATCGGGCGTGTAAATGTTATAAAATACGGTTTTTAATTAATTTCGCCAGATGGCGCTATCACTTAACTATTATTATTATTATTTTTTTGTTGTTGTTTAAACAAATTTCTGTTTTATTTTAAACTGGCAAAATAATTATTACGTGTGCGCACCAGTTAATTTTTTTTTCTGAATTTAAAAACTCTTTTTTTTTTTTCTTTTAACTAATCACCGTAGCGACGACGGATTCGATTAAATACCGCATCTTGTTTAGAAAAACGACTGTTTACCGTACAAAAAAAAAAAAAAACCAAAGAAAGAGACCATGAATCTCTATCTGGAAATCGTCATTTGGTGACGATTTAAGGCCACGTGAATCGATGGCGTCAAAATGTAGGTCTAGTTTGGGTTAATCGGTTCATCAAGCAAGGGTGTTCCAGTTCTATCAATTCCGATGACCCCAGTTGTCAACTTCTAAGTTTAGTCGACAATCATTTTCACGAAACAGACTGAATCTTCGTAATGTATTTTTGCATAATAAAAATCGGAATATTCGTCAAAAGCACTTTTAATAAAATAATATCCGATTTCAATTCTTGTTGATGTAGAATCCATTCGTAACATAACACACAACAATCCTTTACACCTCTGGCACAAATTAGAAGTTATGCTTTTCAAATTTATGAAAAACTAACTTCTGTGCATCACTTCTTATGAGTAATGTATTGAAGTTATGTTTTTCATAAATTAGAAAGGCATAACTTCTATGCATCACTCATATCACAATTTATTGATTATTTGCAACAATTTTTTTTGTTCAGAGATTCTGTGCAATAAAAACAACACACAGGATGCAGTCTGATAGAGCGATGCGCGACGTAACTGTTTTAATCATCCTAATTTTATACAACTCAATTTTTATCAGTAATTTTTTTAATAGATGATAATGCATTCATAAAACATCTGGATATGAACAGATATTCTTTACAGGATGAAGATTTAATCCCGACACGAGACTTTTTCTGAGTTGTCAACTCGAATAAACGAAAAGAGTATTAAGGGCAGAGTTCATCCGTAACGCACCAACGAATTCGATACATTAATTTTTTTATGCTTTCCTCCTATTATGAGAATTTCTTTCCCTCCCTTCCTGTTTGTCATTCAGATCTCGAATTTGAATGTATTTTAGTGGAAACTAGATTCTGATAATCGTCCCTGAGGGAAAAAAAGATCTTTTCTTTTGATCTTCCGGCATTTGCAAAGTATACACTTCATTGATTAAGGTCTATCTTTTAACATTTTACGCGTTCTTTGTAAATTTGGGTAGCTTTCAGAATTATACAATATAATTTGAAAATTATTCATGAGTGACTTCCTCCAGGAAAGAAAATTAAGAGAATCTCGCAGCTGCGAAGATGCGATAAAAGAAGATTCGGAATGCTGCGAACAATATACGAGTCTAGGCATTAATATTGGAAAAAAATAAACTTCGTGAAAGGAAAAAAAAGCATTCTGCAATATAATGTTGGATATTCAAAGCGATTTACGAGTTCAACATTTGGAAATTTAGACTCTTTGCTTCTTCATTAATCAATCTTATTACTTTGCTTCTGGTACAGAACATACTTTTGTTCTACAAGATCGTAAAAAAAATGATCCTCCCTGTAAAATTTGATATGTCTGAACTCATAAATATCGTTAAAAAACAAAATTTCCCCGAGGGTTCCGTTATAAATATAAAAATCTTTTGAATAAGACCTTTTAATTCCATGTCTGGAAACAAACTTCAAAGACAAACCTTCAGGCAATTCGTGAAAATCTTTAAATTATGTATTATTTTTCTATCCTCGATACAAGATTTAATAATTTCCATAATTATAAAATTAACGTAAGTTGAAAAAAATCAAATTTTGTTTTTTTTTACATTTAACTCGAACATAAAGTAGTTTTGTATTTTAAACTGCAATCTGCATTCTTATTCGCGGGTTATACATGCGATTGTCACCTAACAATTACAGATTATACGTGTGGTATCATTAACCAATCAGGAAGAAAAAGTTGATTGAAGTTTATGGAACATCCCTCTGCTATTTAGTTATCAAGCACGAGTCAAAACTGACAAAGACAAAAAAATAAATTTTATGCCACTATGTTATTAACTGTTCAGTTAAAACACTACTAATTTGAGTCTTTAGGGTTCTTTAACTTGATATTAGAATAAAGAGAATATTTTTTTTTTTTTAATTTCAATTAACATTCAAACCGTACTGTTCAAAAACCACGTTAACCATGAATTCCACCATTAAATTATGATAATTTTTTATTGTTGATTCATTTTTTTTCTTATTTTTCAGTGCCAATGCTCAAATGGAAAACAATGTAACGCCCGTGTACTTAGCGGCTCAAGAAGGTCATTTAGACGTGCTAAAATATCTGGTTTTGGTAGCCAGTGGTTCCTTATACTTGAGAGCCAAAGATGGAATGGCACCCATCCACGCTGCAGCCCAAATGGGTGCTACCAAATGCGTAAAATGGATGGTATGTTTCAAAAACAAATATTTTGATTTTCTTAAAATATTGGTAGATTTGAACAGAATTCTGTTTCAGGTTGAGGAACAAGGTGTGGATCCAAATCTTCGAGATAATGATGGCGCGACACCCGTTCACTTTGCAGCCAGTAGAGGCCATCAAGAAACACTCAGATGGTTATTGAAGCATGGAGGACGAATTCTGTTAGATAAATATGGAAAAAGCCCTTTAAATGACGCTGCAGAAAATGAGCATATGCAAGTAAGTGAGTGAAATTTGCATTTTATAAGTTGAAGGAAACCTCGATCAATGTATCGTACTGATTCACAAAACTTTAGAGTCGAAACATACTGAGAATTAAAGATTCGAGATGCAGAAATTTTTCGTAATATAAACAGGAACTTACATGGTTTTGACCGTTAGTGATTAAATCTACACAAAGCGTACAAACAATACATTAAACATCAAAATAAAATATCGTATATAATTTTTTTTATTTTTGCATGTTAGACAATTTCAAGGTGGTTAAGCATCACTGGATGGAGAGAGAATATTTTTTGATAGAAAACCGGCAAAATAACTGATGTGTTTCTTAAAGGAAGTAACATTTTTTATTCTTATCCTGCTACAATCAGATTGTTTTTCTGTTTTCTTTGTATTTCCCATTGAATTTTCTGTTTAGTTGTATTTATAATCTCGAAACTTTAACAAAAAAAAAAAAGAAAGAAAGAAAAATTGCGAATGGATAAACAAATTTATTTTTGTCTAAGTTTTACTTTTATAAACCAGCCATAAGTTGGCATTTTTAACAATATATCACACAAAAATACACACGAAATAACACGAGATCCTATCAAAGACACTAAAATTCTATTGCCTTGTTACGTACCGCCTCCACTACTAATAAAGTTTAAACTCCGAATTAAAATACTATAACAATTAAAGTAGGCGGTTTTAACAACGATAATTAAATTTTATGAATAATTAAAACAAATTGTTAAACATGTTATATTAAAATTTTTTTCATAAATAAAAAAAACATAGAAAAAAATGGATACAATTCAGACACAGTTACGTGTCTGATGGGCTATAAACAACAATTACTAGTAGTTATGCTTTAGTGCTTTGAAAGATGAATGACAACTTGTTCCTTTTTTCTTTGTGCACGTTTCATTATGGATTATAACTTATAAACAATCTATATTTTTCTCTCGAGAATTATTAAATGTAAAAAATAAGTCGAGCGTGATATAAAGAATGGAATTAATTTAGTTTTGCAATTGTTTTCATACGTTACTTGTTTAATACTAAGAAAAAATCTTTTAAATAAATAAACTGATAACAGGTGAACTGATCGATGTTAAAGATAAGATGCTAAAGATCAGTTTATCATCTTTTGTCGATTGATTTTGAGGATCCTCTTTGATAAAAAGAATTAGAAGGATAATAGATGTTTTTCTGCGTGAAGTCACTGCTCTTGAAATCATCATACATGATTTCAAGAGCAGTAACTTCATGCTGAAAAATGTTGCAAACGTTGCGGAAATTGCAATAAAAACGAAGAAGAAAATGATGCAACATAATTTAAATCTATTTTAAAGATTTCTTAACATGAACATGACTTCGAATTCAAGAAAAATTAAATTCTGACTTGGAATAACCTTTAAATCTTATTCTACATTTTTAAGGAACATCAGTTACAAAAAATATGTGTCTCCACGATGAGATCACTTTGAATTTTGGATTTTTAGAATTAAGAATTTTTAGATATACTATTGTCATCCATAATTATTAAACTGATGATTTCTGTTTAGTGTTTAGCATTGCTGGTGGCTCATGCATCCGATCCACGTCATCAAGAAAATCCAGGTTTATCTAATTTAATTCCACCAAACGGACAGAATGGTTTCAGGAACCATCGAAGGTGCACTTGCAGGACATCAGCACCTAGTCGATCTTATTCGGGACACAGAAGAATGGTAAGGATATTAATAAAAATTGCAAAAAAACAGATCAGTGAACTAAAAATTTAATTTATAATTTTTATAAATGATCCGTACGATGATTCATTCTGACTCAGTATAACATTAAACTACATTTAATAAGATATTCCTTTGTTTGATATATAAAAAAAGTTTCTTATTTCTCCGAGTTCATACTTATATAAAGATGTCCTTCTTTAAACGCTGCATTTTAATATGGAAAATATGACAGAAGAGGTGAGGTGATTAATTAAAATTTAATTATAAATTCTACTTTATCTTACCGAATTCATTGACGTGACACTATATACTCGAGTTAATTATTAAGTATGTACTAAACTAATATTGATTAAAATTTTTAATGAAGTTAAAGATGTTATCAATTTACTCCACATAAATTTTAATTAAGTTATTTATAGGTTTGGAGTAATAATTTTGGTTTGGAACACAGCTGGTCCGATGTATGTAAAAATTAAAATATTTAATACAGTTATTATTAATTTAGATTTTGGTGCAGAAGCAGTATAGGGGTAATAATTAAATTTTAAATAAGAGTAACTGGTACAAATCTTTACGAGTTTTCTGATAGGTAAATGAGCAATCTAAATTAGAATCGTGAGGATACAGAAAATTAATTATCTTTTAAGAAACTCGCATGTCGATCTATAACATTTTCTAGTTTTCCCGAATTGTCACGGTCTACAAGTTCTGACCAGCTGAGTTCAACCTTGAATGTTCACGTCCTATTTGTATCGTACGGTTGAACCAATCCCGATATTTCTAGGATTCAGATGGTTGTTCTTGCCAGTCTACAGCATCAGAAGAAAGCTATAGCTGTACAGAGGACTATCCTTCCGACAGCACGGTATCGTCGGTCAGAGGACCTTCTTGGAATTACTACGCGGGTCGAAGGGATAGAAGAGAAGTAAGCAGACCACATCATCACCACCACCATCATCCACCAGTACAGAATCGAAACACACCACCGAATGCTCAGCAGCACCACAGGAGCGCCAGTGGGAGTAGTTCTGGTAGTAGCAGAAAAACAGAACCTACTCATCCTATCGAATCTACGTCGGGGACACCCTCAGGGTCCCAACAGCCATTTTTTCTCCATGAACCTAATATGACCTCTGATGATCGAGTGAAAAAGCTATTCGGAGGTGAAAAACAAGAAGCATTCAAGTCCAACACTCATCTAGGTGAGTCATCTTTACCATTATTTTAATATGAATCCAAACAGCTATTTAATAATAATTTAATCATAATTTTATATAAAAACATATAAACATTTTATGATGTAGATAAATTTATGCTTTTTTTTTCCTACTATTTCTGATGGCTGCATATTTTAAAACACTTCTTTAAAAACCATTTTCTTCACTGATTACTTTTAATAATTTAAAGTTTTCTGGTTTAATAATTCGCATTTTAATACTTTTTTTTCTGCATTTAGAGCACCGATTAATCTATTTTAATCCCTCGTATTTTCTACTCAGATGCAGAGTTTGCACAGCTTTAATTTGAAATATATAAAACAGCAAAAATATTTTACCAGCTGCGTAAAAGTAAAAATATCTGTATATTAAAGATAAATTAGCCTACTATTCTAATATTTTTTGTTATTATTGATATAAATGCATTTTGCGTGTAAAATGGTTCATTTGATTTTAAAGTCGAATTTAGGTCATATCTGGTTGTTGTTCTTCGTATAAATTCGTAATTATTGTAAAGTTTTGATTTATTTAAATCGATTTTTTTTATAGATTATAGGATTTTAAATAATTTTCGATCAGACGTTAACATTTCTTTAAGTTACTGGACTTTTTTTTTTCATTCAAAATTACTGTACTATCTAAAAGTTTTGTTGTTCGATCGTCTTTAATATTGAATAACTCTAATTTAAAATAGTTTAAAAATTACAACTATAATTCAGCCTTATAAAGATTTATATACTTTAAATCTATAAAAATCAAAATTTTCATCGTTTTAATACCTGGATAAGAAAAAACTCCTTTTAACGATTAAAAATATAAAAAATTCTATTTGATTCTGCTAAATTATTAAATATATAAAATATTTTATATTAAAATTTCTCTACACTTACAGAATTTTTCATTAGAAAAGTATTTGTATGTAATTAATTTTTTATGTAATAAAACTAAAAAGATTTTTATATAAAAATGTAATTATAAAAGTGTATCCTCTACCAGTTTTCATTTTTAATTTTGAAATTTATATAGTTAATTTTTAAAATTTTTATTGTATAAAAAATATTCGTGATAATCTTTTTATATTTAATTATAAATCGTCTTGGTACCCTTTTAACGTAAATCTTTATATTTTTCTAAATATAAACCGTTAAAAAAGAAAATATTGTCTACTGCACGTCTGTCCTTTTAACACACAAAAACCCTCACATAATCACTCCGACTTACTAAACCAAATATTTACTAAACTTTTTATAGAACTAACACAATTTTTACAAATATAGGAAAACATCTTTATCCTCCAATACTTCCTTTCTAGAATTTTTTGGAATTTTGTTTTGTCGATTGTGTAATCTAAATTTTTTTTTTTTTTTTTCCAATCTTTATCCGGTTTTTAAGGGAACCAGTTTTTTGAACAGGAGCTGTTCTCTCGGAAAAGATTTTTGGTCGTTTCATGTTCCTTTCATTTCCGAATCTTTTTTTTTTTTTTTTATCTTGTATCATTCAGTCATTAACCTTGAAAAAAAGAGAATCGTCTTAATGTCATTTTTCTGATTTTGAAATTTCATCCGTACAATTAACAGGAAACATGGTCTGATTTCAAGTTTTTATTATTATTTTCCGACTTTACCTTAGTAAAAATCTGTTTTAAATTTTATACAGCACACTTCAGTTGCAGTTATTTTTCTAAAGTGCAAAATCAACGTTTTGCTTTTACCACAACGAGATTCGCAATTGATTTTCATAGGATTTATTCCCACGAATATAATAAAGGTGTCTAGCAACGAAAGGAAATTAATCATTGAGAGAAAAATAATAAAATCAACGTTATTTTTAGTATCAAAATCATATTTAGTGTTGGTTTTCTCCTTGGAAATTATTTTTCGCCTTCAAAAAGATAAAATTACAAAAATTTGATCTTATGAGAGAACTTTAATATTAATATAGATCTATTTTAATAAATATTTTCGTCTAAAGTTTAAGAATTAGTAAATTTATCCAACTATTTTTTTTATGTTTTGTATATAATAACAGAAGGATTTTTTTTATATGATAACAAGTCGTCTTTAAACTTATGATTAGAATATTAGGCTAATTTTATCTCATTATTTTGAAAAATGGTCTATAAATTATAGGTCTGTAGTCCCTGTAGATAATAATAAGATCAAAGATAATTAGGGGACATAGGTCCTATTTTCAGGCAAGTTTGAGAATATAGAGAGAAAACAGAACTTCTATAGACCTATTTTTCATGGAGAATAGGTCTACAGAGATTGTCAAATTTAAGAATTTAAAGGAAAATTTAACTGAAGAAACCGTAACCCATGCTTAAGTTAACTCTGACTCTTGACTCCAGCTATTGGAGTCTATTTCTATCCACTTTTCTTGTTGGTTAGCCTAACTGGTGGAGGTGTACCTGTTTTTCTGCTAGACTCCAGAACAGAAAGCATCAATTAACCAGCTCCTTGCAACTCATGCTCAATCAGCCAAGCTGAACAATGACAAACACAACTGGATTTAATTCCTTTTCGAACTTGTCTCCGCAGTTACCGCAGAAGTCCACCATAACTCTGACGATTGCATGAGCGTTTCTGACGTCAGTGATCCGGTACCTGACTACGACGACCACGTAAGAACGCCTACCAATAACGAAGCACAGACATCATCGGAAGCCTGTAGTCTTAGCACCGACGAAGGTATTTCTCAGGAAAACGAAGAAGGCTATCCTCAAGCTTTACAAGAGTTAATTGACGTGTTAGTAGGTCAAGCTACCGATACGGAAGAAGACAGCTGCACCATTAAGACCCTCTCCTCACAAAGGGCATCCGAAGCCGAGGATGCCCGATCCGACGACGGATCTAAGACTGTGGAACAAGAGGAGATCGACGAAACTGTGGTCAAACTTCCGCTCACCGAAACGGTATCCTGCCCGGCGGAAGTCGAAATTAGGCCCAAGAAGCAGCCCGCTCCTCCTCCTCCACCCATACCAGTTTTAACTACCAAAAAACGAGAAAGTGATTCTACGGTAGGAGAAGCTGCTCAAGAGGAACCCGTGGAGTTTAAGAAGAAATTATTAGTAAGAGGACAACCCAAAAGTTTACCTTTCATACCTCCGCAGTTTCATTCGCCTCCCGATTCCGATGTAAACATTAAACCTTCTGAATACCTGCGGAAGGTGGTTAAAAAATCGGGTGACGAACCAGAAGTGAACGGAGATACTAAAACTGCGAACGGTGGTGACCCGGATGGTGACACAATCAGCATATCCGGTGAGAGTGTGACCAGAGTCGATCAAGTGACTGATCAAGCCGACAAGAAGATGAACGGCCACATTAGTCCCAGTGCTAATTCTCCTAACAAATTTTTCAGCGTAACTGTCGAACAATTGCAAACGATACAGCTGAAGAAGACAGACAAACCTACCGAAAGTAAGTGTACAATAAAATGCAAGTTCCCGTTTATTTTTACTAATTGTAAACATTTAACTTAGAATAGTAGAAAAAAGAAAATTCGTCAGCATATCTTTTTAATTTTAAGTAATATAACACGAATTAATTAATCTAAAACGGTAAGGCTCTTCCTGTTTTATGCTACCACTATCCTGTTGCAGCATAATAGAAAGACGATATCTGATTAGGATGGAATTCAAAATTAAAAGGTCGACCGAGTTCGTTGTGCATGGTCGATGCATTATCCAGTTCAATGGCATCTGAACTAGATGTTATAATTAGCATAACTATAAGTTTATAAATGGATTAGATCAGGATATAAATCGATTTTATCGAACTTACGTTTGGAAACTGTAGACTTCTATCATATTCTAACTGAAGTCAGTATCTTCAATATCGTCAAAGTGTTGCTTTAAACGAAAACTTTTACAAGTTCCTCATCTTTATTTATTATCTATTCGAAAAAAAATAAATAATTTTTAAATGTTATTTATATTTTTCACATTAGATTTCATATTTCAGTAATTTTAATAAATAAAAAAAAATTACAAATAATTCATGATAACTTAGCATTAAAATTAATTTTAATGCTAAGTTTGTAAAATTATAAAAAAAACAAACATACAATATTTAAAATAAATAAAAACAAAAATAACTTATAAAAACAGAAAAAAAATCAATCAAATAAAGCAAAAATTCGATTAATTAAAAATCGAGTCAATAACAAATGAATAAAAATGAGATAAAGGTAAGTCTAGTGCACAGCTTAAGATCTAATACATCAAATCACAAAGAGAGCTTCATGTGACCCGATTGAAATTATGAGAATTAAAAAATTAAAAAAAAATCAAGTAAAATAAAACATTTTTTTTATTAAGTAGGCGTATTAAAAACCAAAAAAAAATCGTTCTTTTTTATGATTTCTTAGACAATGACTCACCTAATTGTTTATAACCGACGTTGCATTATGTCCTTCAAAACAGACACAGCTTATTGTTCTGTTAATTTAACTGTAATCAGAAATGCTAAAACCTTAAGAATTTTACAAGAAAGTGCAAAGAATTACCTCTGTAAACCATCCGTATCTTCTTCGAAACATGGTTTTGTAACAGACTACGTTAAGACGGCAACAAAATATTACGGTATTGTGCACGTTGTAGGGAGTTTACTGTTTTTTAAACTTATGCTTCCTCGAGCACCACTGGCCTGCAGCTAATTTAAAGATAATTAGAAAAGAATTATTATTATTCTTTTTTCTTGTTTTTTTTTTTAATAGCAATAAAATAAGATTTAATATACACGTATATATATATTATTAAAACTGACAGTATTTTATATTAAATTTTGTTTTTTAAATTAAATATAGCACGAGCTGTATTACTTCAAAAGAACGATTTGATTACTGAATTAAAACAGTCTAAAGACATACAAGGCATTAAGAAGATGAAGGAAGAAAGGAGTAAAACTGAAGAAGAAATGGTGAGGATTGGATGAAATCTGAAAACTAAAAGCTAAAACAATTTTAAATAAATCAGTTTACGATTAATGGATATATTTTCGTTTCATAAAAATACTGATAGTGAATAACGATTTTCGTTTTAGGAGAAAAGAAAAGCGATAGAATTATCACAGCAATTCTCTGTAGAAAATTTTGTGGATAAAGTTCCAGAAAAGGATGCTAACGGGTGCGTTATTCCTGCATGGAAAAGACAAGTAATGGCGAGGAAAGCCGCAGACAAAGCTAAAAAAGAAGCTGAAGAGCAACGACAGGTAAACGCAACATTTTTCGAATTCCTTCTGAAAAAATTTATAAACGAATAGTAATAATATTGCTTACCATACTTCGCCTCGAAAATTTTGTCTTACTAAGCTTTACTTGCCTATAATTCAAAATATTGTGATAGTCAATACATAACTTTCTGAGATGAATTACTTGCTCGTAACGTTTTTAACCCATTTTATATACGGGAAAATCGGTAACATGTTTTAGTAATGTATATTTAGATCTTAATCTTAGGAGAAATACTGTACAGTACACATTTTTATTACAACTCATCGATTTTGAACGTTTTCTCCAACATGTACTCGCATATTAAATGGATATATAGATGAAAAAAAATCTCTCTCTAATCAAAATGAGTTCCATAGTCACTACTTGTGGCTAACAAGCTTCTAACAAGTAAGAGAGATGATGGAATTTCTGCCAACATTCTCTTTATATTACATTTAATATGTGAGAATAAAAAAGGAGGAAATTTGTTCAAATTTTCAAACATTATATAAAGACATTAATTTGTAAATTTGTAGCAATAATAATAATAATAATAAATTAATAAGCTTTATTATTATTATTATTATTATTATTATGTCGAAATCTAAATCTCTTGACAAGAGAATTTATCTATGAGCATTAACATTTTAAACTATGAAAACACGCTACCAAGTATAATGAAGTGGAAAGTGTGCTATGGTGACCACTTAAAATAAGATAGTTACAACTTAATTAATGTTACAAAACTAGCGACTTTATAACAATACTTTGTATAATCACAATAATAGTAGTAGCAGTAGCAATAGCAATAATCGAGAGCTGCACTAATAAGCTTTCGCAACTAAAATTACAATTAAATATTAAGCAATATTAGGGAAAAAAAATCAAATTTATCAAACTACAATTTATAATTTTAAAATATAAAATATTCTTCATATTTATTTTTAACGAGAAAGGAGAATTATTTTTATAATACGGTGTGTATCGCAACAGAAAAATCTGCTTTGGATAATTAAGAATTCTTATAATAGCATATTACCCGAACAATTGTGTCTTAGTAATCGCGTAAAAGTTATATTTTACAACAATTTTATTTTTATTTAAATAAAAATACATTTTCAAGGATTCTTTATTTGGATATCGAGGTATAAATTTATTTTTAAAGTAGATCAAACTTGTTAAAAGCGCTTTAATGGTGTTTAATTAGAAATTAACACGACCTTAATTTTGTCTGAGAAAAAAATTGCAATTTTTTCAGACTTGGAAACGATGTTTTAAAATTTTTTAAACAATATTTTATCGAAATTTTAAATAATATATTGAATAAATTTTATTTTTTTGCTAAAAGTATACTTCTACAGAATATAGAAAGATTTCAGCATTACGTGTATAGGTTGTTTCACAATACTAGAAGTGATTAGCGTAACGTAATTTTCGATATTACGTCACTTTTAGTTAAATATTTAATTAGAATAAAAGAGTATTTACGAAATTTTTTTTTATAAATTTAAAAGTTCGTATAGAAGAATAGAATTTGGCTCACGTGGAGGCAGTGTATAAAGTACAATTTAATAATGCATTTACTGTTTTCAGTATTCTGTTAATCTTCCCTTATTAATCCGGAAACAATTAAACATAGTAATGTATAGGCTACTATCAGTCGTTGGTTACTACTTATAGTTAAATTAAATATACTGTACTTAATATATATATATACAGTATATGCTCGATAGCGTGAGTAATTGAGTGAGTAATGCTAATTCCCAGCCCTAACTGCTGGGTGTATAAACTTTAAATTTGACATGGAAATAGCATTTAGGTCACATCCAAAGAAAAAAAATCCCAAAATTTTTTATTTTAACAGTCTCAAAAAAGTTGAAAATTAAAAAAAAAATAATAATAATATCGATAGATGGCGCGATATCCGTTAGCGGTTCGATTATTTAAAAAAAAAACTTTTTATTGTTAGGTTTATTTTTATTATTCATTTATTTGATTTAAAATACTTAATAATAATAATAATAATAATAATAATATTATTATTATTATTATTATTTATTATTAAATTAAAATTAAAAACATAATGCTTCAATGAATTTTAAAATTAGCGTTCTTCATAGTTTACGCCATATTTGTCAGTCAAGCTCATGGATGGCCGAGTTAACTTCGATATTTTTCTCTATGAGTGGTTTGTGAATTTTATATATAAACAGCTTTCTTCAAGCTGAATCATTAATTTTCGATAGTTATTTTCAGAACTATTATTAGTATGCAAGAATAAAAAGTTTTTTCTGATATGATAATTCATTTAAAACGTTTCATATGGAGCAGTTGCCTGAACTGTTGGTTGGTGTTCAGACAATTGCCTCATTTCCAAAGCCTAAAAACCTGAAAATAGGGAGCGCAAACCCCCAGTGGCGCACCAAAGGAAACGGGGGCGGATTGCCCTGGGCCTCTGATCAAGGGGCCTGCGAAGACCCATACGTACATATACATATACTTAAAACTACAGGGCCCCAGGGAGACTTCCGCCCCGGGCCTCGATAGCTGTAAGACCGCCACTGCCCCTCATAAGTTAACAGCCGAAGACCGCTTCTAGTATCAAAACATTATTGTAAATATTAAGCAGAAAACTGTATAGGCTCACTTTATATAATTAAATTATACTTCGGTTGTTTCAGAGGCATTTATTTTATAATTAACAGAACTTAGCAGTTTAAATAATTAACCTTTTATATCTTTTCATATTTATGTTTTAGAGAGAAGCGGAAGAGAAAAGATTGAATTCTATACCTCCTTGGAAGAGGCAGTTGTTACAACGTAAAGAATCGAAGGACATTTCTGTAATGTAAGATATAAAATAATTATCCATAAATTAAATATATATTTCTTTGTTCAAAATTTAATAAATATATTATTTGTAGCACAAATTCCACACAAAAACCGATGGTTATTGGAAACTTAACTAAAGCACCATCGATTGAAAATTTAGAAGAGAAAAAAGAGGAGGAGGAAGTGCAGCACATACAAACAAACGGAACAGTTAACGGAAGAGTGGAAGAAGAGTCGGAAGAAGAAAGACCACCAAATCCATGGTTGCACCAACTACGAAAAACTAATATAGTCTTTCGGTGATTATAGCTTTACAAGATCAGAACGGGGCAGAAACAAAAATAATATCAAGAGTTTGTAAAAAAGAAATAGTTCCTGAAAGATCTGATATTGAAATAACCTTTCATATTGTAAAGATTTATGATATATATAAATATATATGTATTTTTCTTAGTCAGTAAATACGATCGCTATGCCAAAGGAAGGTCAGAAAATCTTATTTTTTCAGGAAAATTTATAAATATATATAAATGTATTAAATATATGGAGAAAAAAACCTAAGATTTTATGATATGTATTAAAAATAATAATAAAAAATCCTGTGAAAATTTCGTGTATTTTTTTTTTTTTGGTGAAGGAACTTTCCTATATTAAAGGATAATTTTTTTTTTGTTGTCGTTATTGTATTTGTATTTCCAGTCAGCCGTTTATGAAAAACTGTACAATAACGGAAAGAAAGCTTTTTTTTATGAAAACCGTGGTGAGGGGGCGTTGGTAATTATGGCTTAACAACATGCAGAATAAAAATATGTAATATAATGTCTGTTTTGTATTAGATTCAAATAAACTTTCAGAATTGCTATTTTATCATTTTATTAATTTAACAAATGCTAAATGTATTTTTTGTGAATAAAACATATCATAAATAAGGTATTTTTATATGTCAATGGCGTTTATAAGAATTTATTTACGTATAACTTAACATAAAAAAATTATGATCGAAATTGGTATTTTATTATTAAACTTTTTTTAAATATTCTGAAATATAAAAAATTTTTTAATGAATTTGTTAAAATTATTATTTGGTAGCTCCATTTAATATTTTAATTATTACAGTAACCGATTTTTATTATAATCTAGTGCTGCCATCTATGATTCATATACACAATAATATATTTATTTCATCAATTTTTAGTCTCAATTTCCTTAAAAAAAAAAAGATTTAAATACAGTGTTTAAAATTATTGTATTATGATTTTAAGGAAAATTTTATTAAATTATTTAAGATTAATTAACTTTTAAAATTAAACTTTCGTCTATTTTTTGATATTTTCAACATATAATAAAATTTTTAATGCATGCCATATTGGATTATGATTTTTATATAAAAAAAATAGGATAGTCAGGTAATAAATTAAGAAATTTGTAAAAATTTAAATATTAAAAATGAAAATGACTTTATAGTTATCGTTAAAGCCTTATTGAAGTTGTAAAAGTGGTTAATGTTCACTAAATAAACACTCGCAGCTGTTTCCAGTTGGATATCTGCTTACATGTTGTATTAAGTAAGTTTTCGTTTGTCTGTATTTATTCAACAGCCACTCGAAAGCCAGCATGATATTTGTAGGTATTTAAATTTATTTATTTATAATATATATGTATACGTAATTACATGTTCCCAATCCATACTTGAATTCACTAATATAGTATTTATTGGGAAAATTTTATATTAAGGGCAGTTTAATGGAGGAAAGCGATTCCTAAAATGTAAAAATACATACGCTTTTCAAACAGACTGCTATTTAAACAATATAATTTTTGGAAAACTTATTCGATATCTGATGCATCTTCACGCAGTTTTTTTATACGTAAAACATTTACGAACACATAGGGAAAATATATGTATTCAAATAAATTTATGAATATACTATTAAAACGTAGATCTTATCCAAATAATGAATACGTACAGTACTGTGTTTTGATGCTTATTACGAATTTTCTTTTAGAAAATTGTAATTAAGGACATAACTAATGAGTTAAAACAAAATTTACTTAATTTAAAAATGCACAATATAATAATTACAAAATTAGTATTGTTTTTATTTTGCAGATTTGTTTATATAGTAATTAAACTGTTAAGCTAAAAAATTTTCTATAAAAATAAATAAATTATCAATATAAAATTTTGCTCCTATATTTTTTTTATTAATATACAAAACACACACACACACACACACACACAAACAAACAATTTATTTATTTAAATGAATAATTTTCATTTTTAAGAAATAGTTTTTGTATAAGCCTATAAATATACATATAATACTAATTTATTCTTTGTATCTTTTTCTGTATCTCTACTTAACAAAATTGGTTGTGTTTTCATGCAGATTATTATTATTCCCTAGGCTGAAAAGTGTAAATTTACGAAAAGAAGTAAATTAAGAGCGATGTATAAAAGATACTGTCATCCACTGAGAGGTGTGACTGGGATGAATTCGGTCGTATGAAGTCACCCTGACATTTTACTAAAAATAATCACCATGTCTCATTGGCAGACAGCCGAAAATGCTGTTAACAACCCAAGAAAACGATCTTCACTTCCAGGTTTATAATTAGTAAACCGGAATACGCCAGTCTTTTTCAAGATGGTCGAAAACAGCAGATCGATCTAAACACACAAGAATGAGTTCGCTTCCAGAAGTTACACTTTTTGTCAAAGCAGGAGCCGATGGAAAAAGGTACGGAGCTTGTCCATTCTGTCAGAGAATATTCATGATTTTACTAATCAAAGCAAAAAATCAGCAGTTGAGGTTCAAGGTGGCGACTGTAAACGTAGCCAAACCTCCAGAGGATTTCAAAAAAGTTGCACTGAGAAGAGTTCCCGCTATTGCTCACAACGATAATGCAACCGATAATGTCGATGATATAGTACAATATTTAGACGAAGTATTTCCGACTGAAACACTTTACTACGATAACTCCGAAGCCGAAAAGGCCTGCAAGGATATCTTTCAGAAGTTTTGCTTTTTCATCAAAGAAGTATCTAAAGACAGTAGTTTATTAGTAGCAGAATTAAGCAAACTTAACAATTATTTGCTTTCCATTCAGACAAAATTTCTTTGCGCAGATCACGTAACTCACTTGGATTGCGAAGTTTTGCCTAAATTGCATCACGCTAGAGTGGCAAGTAAAACACTCAAAGGATTCGATTTCCCTTCAAATATGGATGGCCTTTGGAGGTATTTGAAGAATGCCTACAGCGAAGAATCTTTCGTTAAATCTTGCCCTTCGAATCAAGAAATTACTATTCACTGGGCTGATAAACCAGAAACTCCTAGTTTATCTTTAGAACAGCACGCTTATTTAACCAAAAGCGAACCACAGTACACGTTAAGCGTCCCTTCAGAAAATTCAAAGTAAGTAAGAAGAGTAGATTTTTGAATTTTCGACAGAAATAAACTCATTCGATTGTGTGCTGAGATTTTTCTTGATAAATTTGTGATTTAAAAAGAAAATGTATTAATCATGTTTAATATATATATAATTATTTTCAACATGTTTACTGTCCTTAATTCATTTTTTTAAAAAAAATTGTTACAATACAAACCCCAGTAGTTGCATTTAATTAGCACAGGAAGCGAGCCATCAGAAACTAAAGTATTTATGATTATGATAAGTACAGATATTTTTAAAAATTTTTATCTAAAGAAGAGTAAAGTTAAAATTAGAAAACTATTAAATTATATATAGATATAACCACTTAACTACTAAGTAATCGTGGATAATTTTAATTCATAAAATTTCGAGTGATGTACTTTCTAATTATTGAAAAAAAAAGAAAGAAAATTTTAGTTTAAGATTCCATATTGAAGGTCAAAGTTTATTTTATTTTTAACAGGTTATGTATAGATATACAAATAAGAAAGTTGCAGATGTAGAAGAAAAATATTTACAAATTTTATCAAGTCAAATAATTATTTTAAAAATCGCCAACAAAGTTTATTTTAAAATACAGTTTTGCAAATATTATCAAAATTTACGTTCCAAACATTTTAATCTATCTTCAAAGTATTTAGATGATAGAAAAAAATAATAAAATCGAGCATTCTTTAAGTGAATTATTTTGGGTTCTAAGGCCGCCTTTAATTATACTGTATACATAATATTGGTGCGTCCCAGTGCCCACCATTGATGGAATTACGACTATTCAACACTCTCTCCAGAGAGTTAAATTACCATCTGGCAAGCTATAAAACGATTTCATCATTCTGTATTACGCGAGAAAACAAAACTCAGTTAATTTTACTTAAGTCAATTTAAAAAATATGTAAATCTAAAAACATCTGTAAATGAAAACTGTTAATATGAATTTAATATAAAATTTGATTAAATGCACGAAAATAGACGTAGGAAAAAGTAGAAAGTTTTGCATTCGAAATATCAAAATTAGTTATAAAAAAAGTTGAAAACTGTTATCAAACGCCATTTCAAATGCAAATAAACCAAGAAAACATTCTAAATATTGCTGATTCAATATTTAAAACAACAAAAAAGTCAGCGACTTACTGGTTAGATGCTACAGAAATATGAGAACGGTAAAATTTTAAGTCACGATTTGTTTCCAATATTGCATTTATTCAACATAGTGCAGTATATAACTTATAAAATGCATTACTATTTGTATACTTTTTTTATTTAGAAACTAAAAGATTTATTTAGATTAGATTATCCATTAGGCCCACAAATCAAACATGGGATATATTTGGTAGCGGCCATTATTAGCTTCTATCAAAGGCTGGACAATACCCATGGATCAAGTGGAAAGTTGAATATGGGATTCAACGTACTCTCTCTGAAAAACTGGAGGGATTTGAACTCGTTCAAAGTGGTAAGACACTACAATGAGCCTGTGACCGTATTACAGGTCTGACCGATTATAATGTGGCCATAACAACAAAATATTTTAAAATTGAAATAGGATTTATCGGTGGAATTATTAGGAAATGTGATCTTAGAACAGCCAAGCTAAGTGCCGACTGACCATATGATATAGGCACGTCGTAAAGTAGTGGCTTTTACGATGACTATATGACATTTAGAATTAATCTAAAGTCTATGTTACCAAACATTTCTCCAAGAAAAAATAGTTATTACTCATAGATGGCGATTCTAAATATTGTCAGCCGGATGGCCCCAGTGAAAACGTACTGAGTTTTCAGACCGGAGGATTCGAATTCAAATTTTAGGTCCTACATCTCCAAAAAAGTTTTTAGGGAGGGTTCGGTCCGGCTTTGTTGAATCGCATCTTCACTCACCGGCTGACTCCATAGACTGGGCGGCCCATAGTGGGTATTGGAATGCCTCGCCACTTATGACCTATGGGGTATAAAGCAGTGTAAACCACACAAGAAAAGACAATTCAAAAATATAAAATTAATTTCTCATACATAATATATTAACCTTTCATAGTATTATAAAAACGCGCAATTAATATTGTACAGTATAATAAAATGCGAAAATCCTCCGTATAACGCCAAAAGTTAGCACTGAAACCAAATATATTGTCGGCTTGATGGCCGACAATAGTGGAAATATGTTCTGCTTCCACCTTAAAGGATCCTGCTTCAATTCCTGTGTACAATATTTCCAATTATTTTAAGAGGTGTCCAGATACGATTTGTTAAATCCAAGGTTAAATCCCATCCTCCACCATGACGACTGATCCCATCAGAGGTGTGGAGGCATGGAACTGCCCCGCTATTTGAGCCGTTCACAAGCCAAATCGATTCTCTCCACTTTTTAAACTTTTTTAAATTTTAAATTTTAGTGTCAAAGCACTCGATTGACTTTTAAAAATTCATATTCAAAATAAATTTTCTTAGTAATTAAGCTTAACACCCTTAAATGGAAAAACTTTTTTTTGGCCATCGAATAATAAATAATTTATTTCAGAAGCCAATGTGATTAACTCCATACTCGAATGTAAATCGTTGCAATAATGCAATTCAAATACTTAAAAGTGCCGTATTATGGCTAAGACAATTTTTGAGTTTACCCCTCAAAGTTATAATGATATTTTTACACCTTTCACTAAATTAGAAGGATCAATTGAGGGACGTATAGGAAAGGTGCAATACTGTCTACATGAAAGACTCGGCTAATCAGGTTTTATTCAAAAAATTTTTTGCTTTTAATCAATTTCTTTAGTCGTCTAGTAAATAACAATAAGAATTCAGTTAAGTAATTTTTTAATACAATGATATAATTAGATAATAATGTCAAACTAGTGTTATCTCGTCACATAAGAATTAAAATAATTAATCTGTTACTGTTATCTGTGGAGATTATTTATCTTACAAATACGTTATTCTATTAAATTTATTATATTACACAAAGTAAATGATGATTAAATACAAAAATAAGGCGGACCATATGGACACTACTGCGATTAAGGATTGGTTCCACTAGCGCGGAAACGCGGCGGAAAATACGCGCGTGACGAAAGCAGCGCAGTTTTGAGAACATACCGCGGCGTAAAAATCGCTACCGTCCAGAATCTAGATTGATTCAACTTTTCCGTGATGGTCAAATCCGTCAAAGTAAACACCCACCAATAAAATCCATGCATTTTGTGACGTTGAATCGTTGGGAATCTTAACTGAATCAAGATGGCGGGATTCTCAATCATTAAATCTCATTTCCTTAAATCAAATTTGAATAGAAATCTTGTTTGCATCTCTTATTATAAATATCTTCGGTATAATTTCTCTTCCTCGATTTTTAGTTTCCTCATTGTTAACATCATTTCGTAAACAGTGTGCGCTTTTCGTTGCTTAGCGTCCATTTTGTTTTTACACGAAACGAATCATGGGAACGGCATTAAGAATCTTGGAGAAAGTGTAGCTTAACCGCGAATACCGGAACCCGCAAACGGAATTGCGCCCGTGTTTATTCGCGGTGGTTTTGATCGTTCCGCTTTTCGCAGCGTAGTGGGATCAACCTTAACTCTTTGCGCTCGTCCTCGTTCACGCAATGCTCTGGCATTATCTAGCAATCAAATTTTTGTTTAACATTTGAAATATATAATATATTAACATTTGAAATATATAATATATTAACTTCAATCTTCAAGATATTTTTAAAATTAACTCGAAATTATTAATTTTTTTTCACTTGCCAAATCGATTAACTCCTTCAGTATGGCAAAAATTATAACAACCATCATTACTTCAACAATTTACTATCTTGCACATTTTATATGTCGTAAAATAAAAGCTACACAGAAAAACTACAAATATATTTACATTTTACATTTAAAGTAGCGTAATTAATTTGATATTTTGCTTTATTCTATGGAAAATGTTAACTGTCATTTATTTCGATATGAAAATTCAAGCCAAAATAAATAAAATCTAATCAGAAAGTAAAAATCATCATCTGCATTCGTCGATTTGCATTTTTAACGCCACTTTAGAACAGCGGTATTCAAGTGTAGCCATAACAACAACATTTTAAAACTGAAATTAGATTTGTCGGTGGAATTAGATCGTTAGAAAATATGATCTTAGCCGAGCTGAGTGCCGTTTCAGATAAATACACACATCAATAGGAAGAAGGTTATGGCCTAGGAATCCAGTCAAGACAATCTACCTTCAAAAACAAAAAGTTTTTTATTTCACTGATAAATCTGATTGCTCTTTGTTGACTTGTGTGTAAGTGAACAGAGTTTAAGAAAATGCTGAATATAACTGCCTTAAATTCCAATTTTATAGAACTGTTCTATATACAGTAGCAGAGACAGGATTTCTGCAATTCAA
Organism: Androctonus mauritanicus; assembly: GCA_011317285.2. Taxonomy (NCBI): domain Eukaryota; kingdom Metazoa; phylum Arthropoda; class Arachnida; order Scorpiones; family Buthidae; genus Androctonus; species Androctonus mauritanicus. The sequence goes on along the minus strand of WUQG02087482.1, from coordinate 167 downwards.
GAAAAAAAAAAGTGTCTTCTAGAAACAAATGAATATTTCTTTTGTTAAGTTTTTGCCTCCTTCCATATATTTTAGTTAAAGCAAATACAGTGCCTATCTTTAACAATCTATTTAGAGTGAATTAACAGAAGTCAGTTCTAAAGTATGATCACAGTAAAGTGATCATA